>CM055972.1:22852500-23087500 GCA_029531755.1 Holothuria leucospilota | reverse complement strand
AAGAACGGTGTGCTTACTTTTTGGAAAGGAAGGACTTCAGGCCCCCCACCCCCCCCCCACACCCCCCCCCCCGCCCCCACCCCACCACACACCCCCCCCCCCCCCACCACCACCCCCACCCCCCCCCACCCCCACCCCCCAGCCCCACCCCCCCCCCCCCCCCCCTCCCCCCCCCCCACCCGCCCCCCCCCCCCCCCCCCCCTCCCCCCCCCCCCCCTCCCTTTCCAAGTTTTTAGCTTGGAATTAAAGTTTTCAATCCAGTTAATGTTTAGATAGCTTTAAGAGTAGGTAGGTACAGCACTTAATGAGAAATGTGAAAAGTGATGAGAGAGGCAATCCTCAACATCTCAGAGGACCAAGATTGAGCAGGCTGTACAAGCACGAATCTGATCTACTATAGGTCTAGTTAGATGAGGTTTAACGTCCCAAGTTTCCAACCAGATGTGGTTCAAATAAGTTCGAGACAACCACCACAGCTCTTCTATGTTTTTATCCCAGTTGGTGTGCTCACTGGTTGTTTTCCCTACTTCATTAAATAGTCTACTCCACCACACTGTAATTTTGTACATTTTGTTTGTAGAGAGGGGCCCAGATTAATTGGTTTTTTTTCCAAGTTGAGGATAAGAGCAAGGAGAGCACAAGCAATCATTGTCTCACTTCAGTATCACTTGTAAGTTAAATGTAAAATCTATATACTGATGGTTGAATTCCTCCTTAGTAAGTTTTCACACCCTTCAACCATGTTTATGGTCCCTTAAATCATTGTGGCCCTCTTTTGTTTTATTGACAGGCCATATGAAAGGATGAAAAAACAAGAAACACAGACTGAAATTTTGCAGAGAATGAAGGAAATGGTAAGGAAACCATGTTTTCCTGTTTAATAAAATGTGGATAATAGGTGCAGAAACAACTGGGCACCCAGGAGTGGGTGCACAGGGAGAACCGAGTAGGGTGTATTCTTTAACCTTAGTTTGCAATCCGATTGTCCTGTAGTATTTGAGATTGCATTAGGTAGTCTGTATGTCACCAGCAACAGTCGTATTGCTGTCCAGTTGTTCCACTTCCACTTCTGAGGATACATATTCTAGTATCCTTTTTCCAGATATTATAAACACATATTATAAGCATTTTAAAACTTTTATTTTAGCCACTTTTGGAAATCATTGTGTAGGGCCTCGATTGCTTACCTGTGGGCAAAGGATTTTAGAATTTGAAGCTAACATTGCAAGGTTTATATTTTCTTCCCCTAATTCACTATTCAAACAATTTCAATAACTTAACACTCTCCACCCCATAATGTCATTAAAGGGGGGAAAAAAACATCTATGTGAGCATCGAAACATAATGGGAAATTAATCTGATGTGAACTGTTAGAAGGACACTGGTTTTGGTTTTGTTGCCATAACAGGTGACTAAACTTCAAAAGTGGTTTTTGATTTTCCTAAACATAGGCAGCTTTACAACTGTAATATCCATATAACAAGTTAATGTCAAGTAAACAAATAAGGCCAGTTGACCTTGACCTAAAATATGTGATTTTAAGGGAAAATGTATAATTGAAGGTGAGGCACTTGTTAGGTTTGCAGTACTTGGAAGTCTTGAGATATCCACTCAGGAAATTTGTTTCAAAGGAAATTTTATTGCACCTCCTGAAAAGCTTATGCAGGGGAGTATATATGTCTTTTGTCCTTAGAATGCTCAAAATTCCACTAAAGGAAAACCAAAGAAGACCCAAGTCACTTGGCTATGTGACCCATGTAGAAACTACACGGTATATGCACCTTGAGTGATTCAAAGCGCAGTCACCGAGAAAGCGGAGTGCTATCACACCCTATTAACCAAAGAGACAAGCGTTGGGGTGTTGCCATCAAATTGTTCTCATTTGGCAATTGCTTGGAATGCTTATATTGATAAAGGTAAAGGTATGCAAAAACTTTTTACAGGATGTGGAATCCCTTAAGATGATTTGTCATGTGGGATAACCTGGTGAGTCTTCCCCTCACTGGGATCTTTTTCCCTTCTAAACTTCTCCGTAGGAAATATGGGGGCAAAACAAAGATTATGAGAACAACAAAAAAAAAAAAAAAAAAAAAAAAAAAAAGAAAAAAAAAAAAAAAAAAAAACCATTTAATTTCTTAACCCTTCGCTTGTCTTCTCCCAGCAGGTTTTCGACGACTCAATACTATCTTTCTACCGCCTTTCTTTAGCTCTCTCTCTCTCTTCTCTTATTATAACCAAATGAAAACTTATATAATAATGAAAAACAAAATATCAATGCTTGTTTAATAACCTAAAGCAGGAAAAATATGGTATATACAAAATGAAAAAAAAAATGAAAAAAAAAAAAAAAAAAAAAATTGCTCTTTTTTTCTGAGGCGCTAGGCTTCCTCTAGGTTTTTTAAAAATACATTACTATCCCAGACCACTTTTGCTGCACATTTTATTTTAAGGGAAACTTTTAAGACCACAAATATAATAAAAATAATAATACTAAATCGTGTCCCCCCTTTCTTAAAATGTCCCTTTCATTTTCAGTCGAAGTGATTATCCTAATCTAATCATAAATTCTTCTTTTGCACCTCAGGACTTGGTCAACAAATTAGGAATCGTCCTCTTCCAACAATAAGGTTCTTAATACTCCCTTCTTCCAACTATAAATTTCTTTGATATGAGTGTTTTTCAGTTCATTAATTTGAGTGTATCCTGCTTTAAATTCTAGGACCACTGGCACTTCGTCATCCTGCTTCTTTCCAGTCTGCCCTGGTTCTGGTCTAGGTCCTGAATGGCTTTGCTGTGGAGTGAAGTAATCCAAACAGAGTCTGGTATACTGACACTGTTATCTCACTTGTTGATGCTTCCTCCCCATTTGCTCCTTTTTCTCTCACAGAGCCACTTTAAAGGTGGCTTTAATTTGTGAGGCATGCCAACACATTTCTTTTTCAAAGTCTACCCCCAACTTCATTCTAATTCTCTTCACCTCTTCATAAATTCTGTCATAGAGTAGTAGAATTTTACTTACTTTTTAGGCTTTTAAAGCATTAAAATCCAGACACACTCCTTACGCCATAAAATACATGCTTCGTAAAATTTGTTTAGACTTGTCATAAGACATTTGTCTCATATTCAAACAATATATCGAATCATTTCTTAACCTCATAAACATAAACAACTATACTTTCTGACCACACTTTTCATTCTACATTCTACACCCAGTTTGGAAGTAACTTCCCTAACTCATACAAAGACTCATCTTATTCCTGTGCTTTCAAATGCAGCAACAACTAACATGTACAAAGATTATACCCTCCTACTGTACACTACGATTCCCCTTTCTACAAATGATTTCTTTACCAATAACTCAATAACTCACATTTTGGCTGCAGAGTATGAGGTTGACTCACTCTGCAGTCATATGTACACTCGTGGGGGTGGGTGAAGACATGCTCATCTGCCTCTCTCGTCGGCCACTTGTGGAAACTCTTTAGAAAAGAACAGCTCACCACAGCCTCACAAAAAATTTCTATGAACTAAGTGCTGCCTCCCGAGGATATTTGTAAGTCACATGGACTTTCTTGCCCCCCAGACTTATCTTCCCAAAACAATTCAATTTCGAGACTTTCCTCCCAATATTCCTTCACGGTGACTCGGAGCAAAGTGTTCTCCTAATTTCCAACCAATACCTAACTACCTGCCTGCCAATGTTCACTCAGTTAAATCATTGTTACAGCCCTGCTGTAACTATTTGCCCTCATTTTCATATGCAAAATAATTACATAGAGACTTGGCAAAGGTTTGGAAGGACTGGTTGAGAGAGAAAGTAAAAAAAAAAAAAAATAGCATGAGACAGTAAAACTAGAAAACAGCTTATTGGGAACTTCAACAAAAGCTAATGGGTGGGGGGGGGGGGGGGTGGGGGGGGGGGGGGGTGGGGGGGGGGGGGGGTGGGGGGGGGGGGGGGTGGGGGGGGGGGGGGGTGGGGGGGGGGGGGGGTGGGGGGGGGGGGGGGTGGGGGGGGGGGGGGGTGGGGGGGGGGGGGGGTGGGGGGGGGGGGGGGTGGGGGGGGGGGGGGGTGGGGGGGGGGGGGGGTGGGGGGGGGGGGGGGTGGGGGGGGGGGGGGGTGGGGGGGGGGGGGGGTGGGGGGGGGGGGGGGTGGGGGGGGGGGGGGGTGGGGGGGGGGGGGGGTGGGGGGGGGGGGGGGTGGGGGGGGGGGGGGGTGGGGGGGGGGGGGGGTGGGGGGGGGGGGGGGTGGGGGGGGGGGGGGGTGGGGGGGGGGGGGGGTGGGGGGGGGGGGGGGTGGGGGGGGGGGGGGGTGGGGGGGGGGGGGGGTGGGGGGGGGGGGGGGTGGGGGGGGGGGGGGGTGGGGGGGGGGGGGGGTGGGGGGGGGGGGGGGGCTTAAATTGAAATCGGAAAAATCAGATTGATCAAATATGATGTTTTGGTGCGGGGAAGGAGGGTCAAGGTCGAGAAATCGTGTCTGGTCTGGCCCCACAATGTCAAACATCTTCCTTCGTCGCTGCCCAGTGATAATTGGAAAGAAAAAATCCAATCGTTGTTTCAGTGTCATTATATTGTAAACAGAAACCCATTGTTAAAGTGTTTTATTTCAAATTATCTTCTCTGAGAAGAAATTATTTTGATAAAGTGCAGTCTGCCGCAAAGCAGGCATTCAAATTCAGTGGAGGGGCAAAAGTTTCATTGAATTTACCAACTATAAGAGACTGATTAAGATTGATTCCAGCCTGAAAAGAAAACTGATTATATCAAGGTTTTTTGTTTTGAATTTTGGTTTGTTTCTCCCTTGGGTTAATTGATAGTTTTCAAAGATTAACTCAAGTGTGCTGTTTCAACACTGATCAATTTAGTTTTAGCTTCAAAGTCCCAATGCATGCTCACCAAGAAACATGTCAGTCAGTCAGTTCAAAACTTTATTATTGAAAGTGCACATTTGCCAACAACTAAAAGTAATATCAGCTGAGACATTATAACTTTTGAGATGTTAACTCTAAGTTACTGATCCAAGGTTAATGCAAACACTGTAGTTGCAGACTACAATACCAAGACAGAACGGGGGCCAAAGTACCTATATGCATAAGGAGATGATACTCTTAAGACTAGTTAGTACTCCTACGAGATTGATACTCTACTAATTTCTTCAGTTTGTACAAAGACAGGTTCCTTTCAATCCTTTGTTGCTGCTCCTTAGCAGCACAATTCATTTTTTTTTTGTTTTGAGATAGAATCTGTGTTAATTAGCACGGGAAGCTATAAATTCTTTCAAGTTCAATTAATTTAGAAAAAGATCAATGAAGATTACAAATATTAACATCTTGCACTCAGATGTCTGCACTTATGAGTATAGCCTACACATCTCAAAGTACGAGTACGAGTACAAAATCACGAGTAAGAGTACGAGTACAAGGGCTGAGTAAAAGTACGAATAAGAGTTCGAAAGGGCCTGAGTACGAGTACGAGTACTTGATTTTCAAATTCTCTGAGAACAATTACGAGTACAAAGTCATGAGCACGAGTTCAGAAAAATGTATTCGAGTGCGAGTACGCACTCCAGTAACATTCCTATTTCACCACTGCCTCGTTGTGTGCTTGTATTTGGTAAGGAGGCTACCAATGATTTCCTCCGAGCCCATTTCCTAATGAAAACAACTCCTCGGAATATAAAGTGGACCTTAAGTCTAGAATTACAAGAATATATATTTTAGAGGTTGGAAAATGAATTCCATTCATCCAACTCCCATCTTCGTAGCTTGTTCCATTGCTGAGATATAAAATGTTGAAATTTAGTCACTTAATTTGAAAAAGTCGATTGCGCAATAATTTGTGATGCCCTTCTTGTACAACTCACATTACCTGCCTTTGTTTCCTTATGAAATTAATATGTCTATATGACCTTGAATCATTTACCGTTCCCTTGCATAGCATGTTGTAGGGAGAGGGCTTTTATAGCCAAGTCACCCTATAACAGTAAGACAGTGATCACATCTTGGCACAGGGTGCAGTGGCTTTCGAAAAAACACAGAAAAACAAAGACTGTAATTTGAGTAGTACAAGAATGACATCACAAATTATTGCGCAATCTGTCATTTCAAATTGAGTGAGTAAGCTTCAACATTTTATATCTCAGCTCAGGAATGTCCTGTGAAGATTAGAACTGGACCATCTGGATGCATTTTTCAAGCTTTGTAACATATATCTTTGAAATTTTAGACTTTAGGTACACTTTAGTATCACTCAGGGCCGTAGCCTAGGCGAAATATCGGGGGGGGGGGGGCAGTTCATGACAGTAAGCGAAGCACCAAGTGGTGTGCCTATACAGATAGTTGACACCGGGCAGACCCTTGCTTTTTCACCGGTGCATGAGTGTCATCCTAGGGGAGGGTGCTGAGGGGGGGGGGTGTAAGACCAGGCTTAGTTGAAAATTGTGCTATCGTTGGCAAAACTTTCAACTGAGGATATTTTTAAAAATTGTCATCTGAATATTTAGTGTTATTCTTCCTATTTTTTGGCAGGACGTAAGTCAAGAGCTGTTGTTTAAGAAAAGGCCGGGATGACACTCTATACTCTTTGAGAAATTTTTGTCTTTGTGAAGTGGCTTTGATGCAAAATGGTGCAATGTTTGGTAAAGCTTCGTGAAGCGTTGAACTGATTATATGTTTAGGAATCCTCATTACTATTTAGTGATTTTTTTCCTATTTTGGTAGGGTGTAATTGAAGGGAATGTTGCCTCAGGATGTTGTCTACTCTTTGAGAATTTTTTCTTGTACTAAGCTTTCCTAGAATCCAAAATGATGTTATCTTTCGTAAAGCTTTGGACTGGATAGTATGATCTGAAATTTTAATTATTTAATTAAATTTTCCTGCTGTTGCATGGTACCCTTACAAGACTGGTGCCTGGTGCTGGTTTCTCTATGGCGCTCATAGTACGCCACTGGAGGAGCCACCAACGGTTGGGGCGTAACCTAGCGTAGGTCTTGCAAGAAAATGTTGGATCGAAATGTCTCCCAGATGAGGGAAGTGACACATTTAAGACATAAAAGTTGCATCTAAACATCATAGATTTCATGCTTAAGAAACATATTTAGATTTCAAGTACAAAACTTAGATTTCATTTAAAGGGAAAACTGCAGTCACCCCAATTTGAATTAGTGTACCAGGGTATCCTATTTCATAAATGACCTTTGAGAATCATGTTACAGTATGTCTCTCAGGCTGAGTTGTGAAATTCACGTATAGAGTCTTGGTTTACCTTGAATATGCAATATTTATGTTCTAACATATCACGAAACATACTTGAAGTGAAAAAAGAGGAAATTTGTGAGATTTAGCTGTTGTTTCAAATTAAGTTAAAGGTCGTGTGACTTGAAAATATCATAGTTGGATATTTGATGTAAAAAGCATTAAAAATCCAGAAAATAGCCACAATTCCCATTAAAATCCATCAAATATTGACCATTTTATAGGTAAATTTCTATTTCACACATGGATCATGAATAAACATGAGCTAAATATGCAAATATGTGACATCCAAAGAGGGAATACCATATATGGCAAATGTTAGCCTTTGTTTTTTCAACCTTAATTTCAAGGACACTGGTAGCATTGTTATTCCCCAAGGGGTTTATTATAAAAGTTAAAAGTTTTTCCTTGAAAAATATTGATATCACTCACCAAATTGTAATCTGTATGATCAGTAATTAAGAGATAACTTATATAAGGTTAACAAAAGAAATCTTCACACTGTGCAACACTCCACATCATTATTTTTGCATAGGCAATTAGTTTCTTCAGAAACCATTAAACTTTGAAGACGTATATTTTGAGAACGGTAAAAGATATTGAAATAATTTTAACGGATCTTTGATTGGAGGACTTAATTCTTTAACTGACAAGTAAAACAGCTCTTTTTGGTGGTATGTCACACAACCTTTAACCTCCCAAGTCTGCGCAAAATGCGTTTTTTGTTCCATGTGCTCCCTGCGTTCGTATACACAGTAGGGATCCTTCCTTTGTCAGGTGTCACTACATAAAAGTGCCGTCCCGGCAATTGTGTTAATTTAAGGTTGCTTAGAGGCAAAATGGTGCTATCTTTGTGATATTTTTGAAGCTGATCACATACCTGTATGACTGGAAAATGTCCGTAATTTAGTGAATTCTAATTTTTCCGACTGGCTGGATGTTTTTTCCGACAACTAAATATTCCCTTTTTATGCGCCCTGTATACAGCAGTGGGGACCTTTCCTTTGTCACTACACAAAGGTGCTGTCCTGGGGGAGGGCTTTAAGGGGAGGGGGTGTCCCCATCACCATCGATACCGATAACTCGGTAACATTTTCTGGAAAATATGTAACGGCTAATACGTAATTTCAAACTTCCATATCATGCTACGACAAATTAGATTGAAAGATCCCATATTGATGCTAGGCCCCTACAGATGTTGTGATTATGGTTCCATGTATTGTTACCTTAATAATGGTCAAGTGCAAACCGTAACGCATGCTCGCGAAGCGCGCGAAATTTTTCAGTAAATAAGATTTCCATGACAAATGATCAGAATTAATCTGCATCGACACACTTTCAATTGCCCAACAAACCTACATGCCACTCAAAAAGCCAATCTTTTAGCTGGTAATTCGTGAACAGCTTTCAACTTTTGCTACTGTGCTTCTCCGGGAGTTGCTATCAGAAGGTGTTGGTAATAAGTACCGGTACAACATTGTGGTAAGGTTTGAAGCGCTGGGAGCGCGCGAAAGTTTTGATAGTTTGCGAAGGATTTGCGAAAATTCTGATAGTTTGAGAAACATTTGTGATAGAAAATATTACAATAGATATTACTTGGTTGAAGCACACCTCATCCCTACCCCCTACAGAAATCTTTAACTTAAACGCCTTTTGGGATCATTTTAAAATTTTCAGAATTTTTTCATTGGGGCACGCGCCCCCCATACCCCCGTGGCCGCGCCACTGAGTCCGGGGACCTCCCTGGGAGAATTTGGGGAAAATGAGACCCTTACATGCGATTTCTCAGATTTCTGGGGCCTTGAAAACATAATTTGGACAGTGAAATTTTCAGCATTTCAAGGCCAACTTTCATCTACGATTGAAAATTTCAGGGGGCAGTTGCCCCCCTGCTCCCCGCAGACTACGGCCCTGTCACTGGGCAAATCATTTTTGGACCATGATCAAGTGCAATTAACTTTTCACAAATGTGTAACTTTTAAGTTATACTTTCACATGCTGTGCGGCGGCAGCCAGGGTAAGTTACGGCAGGAAGTTGCAGGGAAGTTGTTTCTTGACCTCGGTTTACGCCCAGGTATCGAGGACATTGTTTTTTTTTCGGAGAAAATCAATCCGAATAAGGAGGTTTTTTGGAAAATGACGTAGACTCTCTGATGAAACCTCCCGACGGAAAATGCACCATTGATAGAGTATGTGTGTCATAGCACCGGAACAACGAAACATTAACATTACACCGGGTAACGATTCAAATCATCCCGAGAAATTAGTGCGGTACTTCTATTTGTGGGCGTGGTCAAAACTTTCAAGAATCTACTTCCGGGTACATTGGCGCTAGATTTCTATGCAGGCTGACTGGCTGCACACATCATACGAAGGAAGTCAGCTAGGCTGCGCTTCGCTGCCAACACTAAACGTTACAGCTTATTATACGTAGTACACGTATGCCTCACGAAACGGTGTGAAGCTTGTATCAGTTGTTACGAGCAATATGATCTTAGTGAAAGAAGTCCACAACTCCGATCCTACTTACTACTACTAGCCTAGGTCAACAGTAGTATTCCTATTCGTTTGTAATGAGGCTGACTGCTGTTGAAGCGAAAGGGTTACCGAACGTTGACATTTCGAATTCGTGTCATCGCCACATTCCAGCTTTACGGACGTGACTCGTGATCGGCTTAGCGGATGACAAAAAAAAACGAATAAGACTTGTTGAGTTTTCCCGATCTTTACCTGTGAAAAGGACTCATCAACAAATTTTCGTGAATTCAATGTCTACAGCAACAACATACTAACTCAGTGACTTGCCGCACTTGGTTTGGCTACAATTTGAAGCCTGTTGAGTGTAAAATGGCGGGTGGAGTCGGTGCCGTAAACAGTATTCAGACACACAAAATAGTTGTAGTAGGCGGAGGAGGCGTTGGTAAAAGTGCCCTGACGATACAGTTCATACAGGTAAATAGAGAAATGACGTTAGGCCCTCACATCTTCCAGTGAAGATGTAACACTAACTTACTAGGCTGCCGCTACTTAGTCATAAGCCAACGTGTACAGTCTAGCCTAGGAAGTAGGATCTGCATCAGGTGTACAGTAATGTCTGTCCCAGCTACATGGGTAGGCCCTAGGCTACTTTGTGTGAGGGACAATTCATACTCAGGCAGGCTGGTCTCAGCAACACTTGTTTAGCCTACAGGGCTTCCCTCAGCCACTATGGTATGACTTTTATGGTTGGGGAACTCAGTCCAGCATGACTTTATATGGTTGGGGAACTCAGTCCTCACAAAAATGTGGAAGACTTCTGGGCATTCACATTTATATAGCCTAAGTGAATCCACAAGAAAGGTAATATCACAGGAAGACCTGTATTCTGATTTCTGTAATTGCTCCAACTAAGTTTTACAGAGACTAAGAAGTCAGTCCCAATTCTTCTTTACCATAATATTTTACTGTCCTTTTTCCGATCATCAGTACATTTTACAAACTGAGATTGCTATTGGCTGGCCATACACATATCGTTAACACTTGACAATTGAGATTGCAAACATAAACTCATCAGAAAATAAACTTCAATATGTGTTGAAACCCCCAGATGGCATGGGTAAATGATGTGGACTCCAAGGGCAAACCTTCATACATACAGTATTCAGGGGGTGGAAAACCTGACCTGTGGTCACTAACCCATGCATTGTGTGGTATTCCACTGGACTGCATTACATTACATGTGTAGTATGATGGGGTGACCGTCGACTGCGCAGGCCCGTTGAGTGCGCATCTAGCATAACATATCATACAAAAAGCTTGCAATGTTAGGGTTCTTAAGTGCGTGTTCGACGGTCAACACCCTATACAGTATTTTGCTATGCAGAAGTGACATACATTTGACCCCCAGAACACTATGCATTTCATTGCTGGAAACATGCTGTGTTAGAATGTTTTCACCATGTAAACAAAAGCCTGCCAACTTACCCTGTAGTAATGGAAGTACAAAGTGAAGGCTAGTGGTACAGAGCACACTGCACAAACGTGACTGTGAAGCGACTATAAAAGTCAGTTGGATCATTGCGATTAGGGATTGTGATGTGGACCAAATTCTTTTCCTGTCCCAAGTGTGATCCTACAGTTGGATCTCATCATGACTGAATCAGACATTTCAAACATGTTTGAAAACATTCGTTGTGGAATCAGCTTTAACTTTGCCGTACTGTTGCAGTTGAGTCATGTTGTGGCAGTGCTCAACCCTACCTCAACCCAGATCTTTCGGAGAGTGAAGGAAGGAGTGTTGTGAAATCAGGTGATAGTAGCAGAAATTGAATATGGTAGGCCAATGTGATAGTAGCAGAAATTGAAAATGGTAGGCCAATGTCCTCACTATAAACAATGTGAGTAAATTAGATTGCAAAGTGTGCAACAAAGATACAATCCAATGTGGTCAGACTATTTCAGGACCAGTATATAGCCAGGAATTTATATCATATTATACTCATCCTCGATGAGTACTGTAGCAGTAGTCGGATGAGTTGTTTCAAGTCACATTTGGATTGTTGAAGTGTGTGCCTGCCTTGAGTTAGTGAGTTAGATGAGGTTTAACGGCTCAGTTTCCAACCAATTGGTTCAAGTCGAGCCAGCCACAGCCTTTTTTCCATTTGTGGCTCACATGCTTGTTTTTCCCTTACTCCATTGCTTATGTGGAGCATCACGCACAATGGTAGTAGGTTCCATTTTTTGAAGTCTTTGGTATGACTAGACCTGGGAATCGAACCCGGCCTTCCGCGTAAGAGGCGGATGCTCTATTAAGTAATAGAGCATCTAGACCAAACGTGGTCATGCCTGCCTTGAGTTACTTGCAAAGTGGGGCCTGCCTTGAGTTACTTGCAGAGTGGGTGCATGTAGTTGTAAATTAGACCTATGACATTTCATACAGAGAAAGTTGAACTTAAACCAAAAGGATATGCCAACAGGTACATGTATGTCCTGCACATCATTTTCTTAGAAAGTAAAGTAGCTAGGGGTGGACAAAGAGGGGCAGGAGGACAAGTCTCCATGTAGAGTTTTTTCCATAGACACTGTGCATGTTTAACCTGGCTCTAACCAGGAATTAATATACAGACTTGCAACTAACTGGTTTTACCATTCATTATTACCCATAGGACCATAGAAAACTGTTACGAAAGGTTGACAGTATTGTTCTTGGTTGCCTTTTATCATTGTGGGCCTTGAATCCGAACTGGTTGCTAAACTTTCAGATGGGTTCAAAGTACGAATATGAAGCACAAACTGGACATCAGCACCCAGTTTAATAAATAGCCTGGCTAGAACCCTGGTTTTTGCAGTGTTGCTGTATTTTGTTTTATGGAGATAGTACTGTCACTGTGTTTGCTCTGGCCTGGAAACCCTTTTCAAGCTTCCCCTCCTCCTTGAGAAATCCTGTCAGTCACAACTTGTATACTGTAGCATCAATCAAAATCGTAGTAGAAGTGCAAAGTAACCATAGCATGAGAAATAAATACCCTTTGCATAGATCTGTGCATCACTAGTCAGTGGTGAGCTATGGCATCCTCCCAAATATATTTAGACATCCCCATAGTTCTAAATCCAATAGGTGACTGTACTTTGATTGGCACTCATTCAAACAATAACTGCATCACTCTGGTTGGTAATGATGACTTGGACAGTAAGTTGTGTTCCTAATTAGGCTCACAGTCACACACAGTTTGTTTTTCAATACTGCCTTGAGCAATTGAAACTCCGTGCAGGCTGTGGCTCTGTCTTGAAACTGTTCTACTACTAGACAGTTGTTTGTGTTTAAATTGGAGGCGGGGCTAGAAGTTAGGTCAGTTGGGAGAATTGTTACTGTCTGGGGTAAGCTTAGAAGGCCTTTAAAATGATTGTAACAGTCATTTGAATAACTCATGCTCACCAAACTCCTGTTAGGGTGAGATCTTACAGTATAGTCTGCAAAATGACAAACCTCCCAGTTACAGGACTGATGCACAAGAACTTTGCATTGTTTGAACATCACTTACAAAACTGTAAGTATACACATGTGCACTACTATACTGATAGTAACAATCTATCTACAGTGACTCAACCCTGGGTCAACAAAAGTGACTGACATACTGTAATGTATGAGGGAAATGAATTAACCTTTACTCACTCTAGTTGGCACAGTGACATACATGTGTATATTGGAGTCACATTTCCATTTGTCATGTAGTAGCTAGCTCATTTCTTTGACCATGCATGAAGGTAGTGGATGAAGTTATTCAAAAGGCAAGCATAATTTTATTTTTTATTTTTTGTATGAACCAGTGACTTCCAGCAGCAGATCGCAGGTTTGTATCCTGCTTGAGGCTAAGTTTTCCATTCATATATTAAAAATCCTCATTCAGTGTAGGGCACATGGAAATCATGGCATCCAGTATCGTTACTGTATAATGGGGTGACTGTCAAATGCACACTTGAGAACTCTATCCGCCAAGATTGTGACATGGAATGTTAGGCTAGATGTGCACTTGATGGGCCCCCGCAGTGGACCTGTGCCCTACTATACTTGGTATTACGCAGTGTGTAGGAGCCTTAGTAGGATCCATACTGTAGCTGAGTGCAACTGATGTTAGTATCCTTAAGAATTGTTAATGGACAGATGACTCAAAGATGTAGTAGGTTAAAGCACAGTTCAGTATTTTTTGTTTTTTGAAGTTCCCATCTCTTAGCTCCATAAAATGGGACATTTTCCTCCCAACAATTTTGACTCAACAATCATAGGTATACATGTAGGTACAGTATACTGATCCAAGCAGTATACAGCAAGTCTCTCTACACTGACCTGTGAGTTCTGTTCAAGACGTGGGTTTTTCATCCAAGAGCAATCTATGGTTTTCCCATCTGAACTGGCTTTTCAAGAGAAACCAAATTTGATTTAAATTGTTGAGTTGGTTAGCCACCCTAAGTGAAGTTGTAGCTCATAAGCCATATAGGCTTCTCCCACATTTGTGGTCACTTAGTATCATAAAACAACTGCCCTTCAAGGTCTGGATTAATTATATGGCAGTTGAATACCATCTGATTCAAAGAACCCACCCCGCACTACAATTTCTTCCAATTGCTGGTCATCAAAATTCCACAAGTCTACTTTTGTCAATGAATTTCATCTCAAAATACTTAAAGCTCCAAAAACAGAATTAACCCCAGGAAGTATGACAGAATCATCTCATTTACAGTATACTGTATGATGTACTGTAAAAGAACATTGTAGTTTTTAAGGTCTGGTTCTATGATTGCTGTAACTTCTCTGTAAACTGCTTTAAAAGTATTTACTGTTTATACCTGCTGTGTACATTATGTTGTGACTTTTCTATGTTCTAACACATGTAACCTTAATTTCCTCTCACTCTAACCTCACCCTAGCCTATCCCTATCCTAACATTGACCCTTGCATAGACTTGTTAGAACATGGAGATGTCGGAACGGAGCCACTGGAACAGAGTTGTAAATTTTATTTTAAATACCAGTGTGATATACCACTGTCTTAAGTATAGGAAAGATTCCTTCTGTCTAAAAAGGGACACAGAAAAATGGGGTCTAAAGGAAGGACTCTGACAGTTTTTACTGTTGTTTTGAAGCCTTTTTGAAGGGCACTGCAGCAGAGCTCTAGTGCATGAATGCTTTTTGCCATCAGTGCTCTGAGTAATTTCAAGCCCCTGGTCCTGCACTGGAATGCACTGTGTACAGTAGGAACATATAGCATTTGTTGCCAGGGCTAAAAAAAATGTCTTAGGTACATGGGTTGCCATGTCCTCTCATCTTAAGGAAATGGCTGTTTTCCCAAAATTTCAACTTTCAAACAACCATGTTCTTCTGTTACAGTACAGTATTTGCCATATTGGCACTCAGATAAAGTGCACTTCACAATTTAAACTTTTCATTAAGGTGCCATCTAGGGCAATGATTGAACAAATACGACACTGAGATAAGTGTAGAACACCTTAATCCAGGACGCTTTTAGTCTAAGGAGGTTCATTGGAAAGTTTTTGCTTTTGCTTCTGCTCGATGCTGCCAAAACATCTCCATTCGAGTCAGTAATCATGCACATGTCCGATGTCCATCTGGGAAGGCTTTGACCATAGTTAATGGAAATACCTAAATTTTTGGAGTGCAACTTACTTGTAAAGGTTGTTTCCCCACCAGACTAAAACTGAAAAGAGTTACTACCGAGCATACTTGCAGCACTCAAGTATGTATTTGTACTCGTACTCGTACTGGAGTACATTTTTCTGTACCCTGTACTCGTACCGGTACTCAGAGAATTTGAAAATTAAGTACTGGTACTCAGGCCTTTGTACTTTTACTTGAATTCTTGAAGTATTGGTATTACTGTATTACACCTCTCATCAAGGTCTGGGGACAATTTCTGTATATGACTGGGATATTGCCATTTAGCAGCTCACCTTAAAAGAACCTGTAATATACAGTTGGCCAACTGTATGTGCAGAATACTCACAGGCTATACTAAAGTAACTAATGATACCATTGTAAGGTCCTTTAACTTTTAAGGCTGTAGAACCTGGCAAGTATCTGAACCCAAGATAATGGAGTTGCCCAAGCCTACTCAGCCCAGTACAGAACCTCACCGTCCTTGACATACTGTCGTCACATAAATTGTGCTCTGTGTGAATGGAATTCTAATTGCTTCATCAAATGATGAACTTTTTGTTTATGTAGGAGCCTTGCTATAAGTTTTACTATTTTCTAGGGTCATGTTTTAAATGACATAGTGTACATGCATTGTTCAAAAGCTAATTCTCAATGTCACCTTCCAGTGGAAAAGTATGTTTGCGATGTTAATAACTGAAATAAAAATAACTTTATGTGACCTTTGAATTATGACAATGATCAAAGGCAAATTACAAACACAAGCAATGGCTAAATGCTGACAGTTTTCAAAATACAGTATCTTTGAAAACATGTAGTGTTCAAGTAGATGATGTTGAAAGCTGCACATTTTATACAAGTAAGAACACAAAGCAGTTAGTCCAGTAATCCCAACTTTATTTTCTTTATCCCCTGTAAATAAAATAAATTTTGTCATATTGTGAAAACGTTTTGATTAAAATTTTGTAAGTGTCATGAACATGTACAAACACACTGACTTGTCATTTGTACCTATCATGGCACGGTAAGGTGTGGTTGTCCGTGGGAGGTGCTTGTGTGGTCATGGCATATTTTTATTGTTTGCAGGAATTCAGGTGTGTTGGGTGTTTAATCTTATAAAATAAAGTTATGTTAAATGAGAAGAGGGTGTAAGCTAGCAGCCATACAAAGGTAAAATTTGATGCAATATCAACCTTCAAGACAAGGCTTGTCCAAATTGTTCTTTGCATGTACAATGTACAGTCCTTTGTACTGCACATGTATCCTTAAAGTCTACCCATCCATGTATAATAATATATCACCATACTGTAACTGTATAACACATTGTAAAAACTTTTTACTTTTTTAAATAAAAGAGATCTCATTTAATACTTGAGGAATTCAATGTAACGTATCAAAGACAGGAAATGTATCTTCAAATTCTTATTTGCAGCATTTGTTTTATGAGAATGTACTATCTTGTTTGCAAATAAAGAGATTTTCATCACAGCTGAATGTTTCATCCTGAACAGAACCAATGAAGACAAAGAGACAGGAAGTTTTATCAAGTACTCTACTGCATGGTGAATGTAAAAGGCTAAAAGCTAACCTTAATGCTTTGTTTCTTTACCTTTCATTAACTGAAAGTATTTTCCAAACAGGTGCAAATTGACTTTGTGGACTGAATCTACAGTATTCGTTAAGGTATTTTGGAAGATTTAATCTTCTGTGGGATGTCAGATTTGTTTTATAGGATTTGGTGGAAACCATGCTTGTATGTTCATTCCTAACATTAGGAAGAGCTCTTCCTTTTCCTAATAAATTATGCACTGCAATTTCATGTATTATCCTAACTTTGATTATAGACATAGTGGGTTATAGTTGCAAAGATGTTGAAGTAACAGTGTTACTATTCTACTATGTCTGATCACATATTGTACTTTTGTAAGCAATGACACAAAGTTACTGATGTTGTTGACACATCCCGTTGCATTGCTTTACTAAAGTCATAAAGCATAGGATATTAAGTTTCATTTTCACATCGGTAGTACTATTCTCCAGGAGGAAGTCTGTGTATTCTGTACTAAGAATTGTTAAAGGTCTTGATAATTCCTGAGTAATATGGAAAGACCTTTCATCTCTGTGTGCATGAGTGCATTGTACTCTTTAATGGTTACACATGGGTTAACTAGGAAGATTGTAAAACTGTACAGTATACCAGGCACTTGTTGGACTGACCTGGGATGAATATTAATTCACAAATTTATAGATCCACTATATAGAGAAAGGCTAGGAATCTGCAGAGACCTGTACAGCATGCAAGCCTGCCAGCCTGGAGCTATTTGAAACCACAGTTGGACCAGTGAAAGTTACAAAGAAAAGCCTCATAGACTACAGTAGTACAAATCAATTATACTGTAGGGCTAGCAGGGCTCGAAATAACCAACGACACTGATAGCCATCGCTATCGGGCCCTTACTGATGGCTCTGGTGCCCCTCAGAAATGTCCTATGAAATAACGAAGACATATAGCCAATTTGCTCATTTTGGCTGTGTGCTTTTTTAAACTCATTTCAATACCAGTGGCAAAGATTCACCAAGCCTTTTGTTGGTTTCTGGTTTTATTTTTGATTGATAAGTGAACTTTTTTTTATGTGTTATAAATGACAAGTTACCTTCTCTCCCTTTATAAAAAAAAAAGGAATCCTTTTATTTCTTATTTAGATCAAATGCTTTCTTCCATTATGAATATTGAACCTTTTTTCCCATTACAAATATCAAACCTATTTCCTTTTTATGAAAATCCAACGCTTTTTCCCTTTATGAATAGCAAACTCTTCCCTGTCATGAATATCAAACTTTTTCGTATTTTGAACAACAAACCTTTTTATCTTTCATGAATAACAAACCTTATGAACAATGAACCTTTTTCAATTATGAATAACAACCCTTACGATTAATGAACATTATGACTAAAGAACCTTTGGAAAAGTGACCCTTTTTACTAAAAAACCTTATGAATAGTGAGTTTTTCCCAGTGGAACAAGTTTGTCAAATTTATGCCCCACTGGCTGTTTGTAACAAACCTTCAGAAATTCCAAACTCTGTGGTATACTGTGAGTATTGCACTTGTTGTTGGTAGCATTTTGTCAGAGGACAATGATCCTAGTGAAATCATGACAGGTTTCAAAATTAAAAGTAGTGTGTAATTGCTCATTTTGAAACCCCTTGATTATGCATTAACATTGTGGAGACAAATGGGAAAATGAAGGTTGCAAGTAAAAAACATTTTTAAATATTCAAAACGGGATGTGATGTCCAGTTTTCAAGGCATGTGATTAAACACCTAGATAAGGTTTTAACATACAGTATTCCATTTAGCCTGCATAACATTAACATTTTTAATGTACACCAAACTTCCTCACTGTCTTAATGGGATAGTTTGAGATTTATGCACTTGCCAGTTGTAACCAAGGTCCATGGTCCTCATACCTGGGCATAGAAGGAACTTCAGTAGGGGTCTTAAGTTTGGAAATTATGCAACAAGTGTGTCTCATTCCCTACTGTAGTTAATTGGAAATAGGTTGCAATAGAGTGAGGCATCATTTGGCTGCAAATCCTGGCTAATATCTAAGCCGAGTCTCTGCATAGTTTGATAGTATGTGTATAATGCCCCGTGCAAATCCCCATAATGTCGTGAGCCCATTCTTCACATTTTAGTCCCGACTGAAATGTACTGTCAAGTTTCTGGTACCCCACGGACTATAAATACAGTAAGTAGCACATCTTTGGTAAATGTGTTGCAACAGCCCTACTATTGCCCATGTATGGAGGGGCCATGGTTACAATTGACAACTACATTCAATACTGTAGTTTTGTTGTCCTGGTGTCCCATCTTGATGTACCTTATTATTGTGCACGTGCCATGTGTTTTAAATGAAGTGACACTAATGCACCCGTCAAATGCAACCTTCGACCCCCCACCTCAAGCAAATCTTCATTCGACACTGATATGCATATAAAATGCCCTGAAATGTGAATCTTCAAAGAATAAAAACAAGGCTGCAGTGAATCTGCGACAGACAATTGCAGCTAAAGCAGCCCTTCCAAATAAGATATTGGCTACGGCCAAATAATTGCTGAAGTAAAAAGGATTTACTTCGGCAAAAATACACTTTACCTCGGCATTAGGTAACTGTCCGATGCTACTTGTTTACAAACTTCTACCACAGTATGTTAACGTAACTTGTTTGTGTAAGCTCCGGAATTTCATTGATAAAACCAATACAGCCACTTTGGGAATTTTTCCCACTTTATTACACATTAAAAAAGATAAAACGGCTGGTTCTGAAATCTAAAGGTCACACTCTGCCGTGTCATACTCATGTGTGTACAGTGATCACTTTCTTGACAGCAGACTGTGAGTTTTGTACATACAGTAAATACCCATCGTAACGAACTTTTTAAATCAAGATTTTCCGTTAAAACTTGAAAAATTGCAACTATGTTTTGTATATAAAGCAATAATACTGAATATATTTGCTCATGTTACAATTGTGGTGGTAATTTTTATCAGAAAACGATTTCTTTTCAAGTCGCTACTTGAAGCTGCATTTCGAGCAGTGTAGGCCTAGTGTGCAGCTTTCGTAACCGGTAAGTCCCCGTACGCATGTCTGGCAATCTATCGCCTCGGCAAAATTTTTGCCAAAGTCAAGTCAATTTGTCTCAGCATTTACCTCGGCATTGCCGAATGCCGAGGCTATTTTCGAGGGCTGTAAAGAGTGAATCAATATCGAAAAATAATCAGCAGACAATCACAACATGTGCAGTACTGCAAATGACATGGCCAAATTGGTGAATCTTCGACTATGTAAACAAAATTTCATGCAAAGTGAAAACTGAGTGAATCTGCCTTAACTTTTCTTCAGTATTTTGAATCTGGGGTGAATCTTTGCCTTAAAATTTTCATAAAAAAGTGAATACCTTAATGCTTGAGGTGGGGGGGGGGGGGCAGAGGGGGATTGAAGGTGCTCCCTTTGACAGGTACATAAAGCACCCTACTGTGGACAGTCTTACTGTACATTGAGGTGTGTTGTCCCAGTCATTTGACCAGTATGCAGCACGAAGCATACCTGTACTATAGAACTGTTTTGGTTTAAAAGGGAATTTTCATCATCCCAGACAGTTCCAATTCTCTCAACTATGCAACTTCTAGCTCCTCCCATAACTGTATGAAGCTCTTCCTTGGCAGGAATAAACATGCTTTATTGCTTAAGGCCATGTCCTGGTGAGCATACAAGGCTATAAAATGTAATAAAAGAACTCTCTCTGCCTTGTGTGGAATGTGAGCTACTCTGCATCTTTCAAATATTCAAACTTTGATGTCAATCAAAGAGCAGTCACCAACTGAGAATTTTGATACCCCTTCACTAAAAATATACTTTGGAGTGATGACTGTCTGTCTTTAAGTCCAAGCACTGGGATAGTCTTAGATGTGAGTTTGTTCACCGCGATAGTCCTAGATTGAATCATATCGTCCCAGTTGGGTGAGCCAGTTTGATCATTTATTTTCTTGGTTGCCATTTGTTAGTGAGGTGGCACCATATACCACAATTTTTTTTATTAAATTGGTTAAATGTAATGATGTCACTGCAAAATTTATTGTTTTTAACACAATTTTCTGTATGATTCAAAGTGATGCTCACAGAGGACTTTCAACTTCACATTCCACAACTACTGTATTTCTTAAGCTCTTCAGTGAAAAACTTTTCTCTATTTTCTCTTAAAGACAAACGGTTTACTGTATCTTCTCATGTGAGGAGTGCCTGGTAACATTATTTCTCCCACAGAAGTGTCATCAGTATCAATTTCTAGTAAAGTGAATTTATATTAGTAGGGCAGATAAATGCATTTTTTTGGTAAAATCGTTCACAAGTGGAAAGAAGCACCAAAATTTGAATACATTCTTCTTAGGTATCGCTCTTTTGAAAAAACCCGTTAGCCACTCAAAATTCAAAATGGCGGCCGATTTTCCAAAATGGCCGCCATTTTCCGTTTGTAAATACTATTTCAGACACAATTTTGCGCAGAAAATATTCCTAAAAATATTTTTGAGGCATCTTATCTTAAAATTCGGTCATATTTTTAACAAAACTTCCAATATTAATTTTTGGGACTGTTTTGGCCGGACTCAGGTCAGTCAAGATGGCGGAAAAGCAAAATGGCCGCCAAAATGAATTAAATATTTCCAAAAATTGTATAAAAAACAGTGTAAATTTCCACAATCGCAATCCATAATGGTGTAAATTAAGATATTACAATTAAGACTGCGTTTACAATCCTTGACGCAAGAGTACTTGCCAGCCAATACGGCGAAAAATCGCCGAAAGAGTAAAAACTATAAAGTAAAAACTCCCCCTCCATAAGAAAAATTAAAAAAAAAATATCAAAAAATTCACAAAAAATAATAATTAAAAATATATTTCAATTGAAAATCCTAAATATTGTTATTCCATGTTGCTAATAAAATTCAAAGCATTGTTTCTGATAGGTAATGCAAGACCTCAGTCCAACAAAGATGGCGGAAACAACAAAATGGTGGCCAATATAACTATCATAATGTATAAAAATAATGAGAAATAATCATTAAAAATACTTTTGACAAAGTTTCCCTTAACATCTGGCCATATTTCATGACAAATAATCTAAACTGATTTTTAAAATGTTTCTTTTGGATTCAGATCAACCAATATGGCGGAAAAGCAAAATGGCTGCCAATGCAATAATTATGTCAATATATTATAATAATAGGAAAAATAATTAATAAAAAATACTTTATACACAGGTAAACCTAATCTGTGCCCATATTCTATTCCAAATATTCTTAAGGTATTTTTTGGACATTTTTGGTAGGATCTGTGTCAACCAAGATGGCGGAAGTAGCAAAATGGCCGCTAATGTAAAAATTTCAATAAATGAAAATAATAGGGAAAATAATCCTTAAAAATATATTTGTGATAATTGCTCTTTGTATTTGGCCATATTTTGAGCCAAATATATCAAACATATTTTTCAAAACATTTTGTTGGAATTCCGTTCAGCCAAGATGGCATAAGAAGCAAAATAACCGCCACTTGTATAATTACAATATTTTATATTAATAAGGAAAATAATCAGTAAAAAATATTTTTAACACATTTAAACCTAAAGTCTGGCCATGATCTGCAATAAATATTCAAAAAGTATTTTTCTGGACATGTTTTACAGGTTCCAGGCCAACAAAGATGGCGGAAATAGCAAAATGGCCGCTCATATAGTTATCTTAATTATAATTATCCTATTTGTATGAGTTGCCATTTTGCTATTTCCGCCATCTTGGTTGACCTGGATCCTGCAAAATAAAAAAAAAAAAAAAAATATTTTTAAGGATTATTTTCTTTATTATTATGCTATATTTTATCTATACCAATGGGCGGCCATTTTGCATTTTCCGCCATCTTGGTTGATATGAATTGCAACAAAACTGTTCTAAAATATGTTTTTATATTATTTGGCATAAAATATGGCCATATATTAAAAGCAAGTGTGACAAACATATTTTTCATAAGTATTTTTATCATTATTTCAATGTACTGTAACTATGTAATAGTTATATGGAAGGCCATTTTGTTAGTTTTGCCACCTTTGTTTACCAGGAACCTGATAAATATATCCAGAAAAAAACTTCCTGAATATTTATTAAAGATTATGGCCACAATTTAGGTTTAAATGTGTTAAAAAGACTTTTTAAAGATTATTTTCCTTATTAATATAAAATATTGTAATTATACCACTCGGCGGCAAGTTTGCTTCTTCCGCCATCTTGGTTGACTTGAATTCCAACAAAAATATTTTAAAAAATATTTTTGGTTTCGATGATAAGAGAAACCTATGCAACTGTGCTGGCGTGTGTATGTATGTATGTATGTGTGTGTGTGTGTGTGTATGTGTGTATGTGTGTTTGTGACACTTGCTCGTTAACACGATATCTCAAGAAGGGAAACTCTGACACTTCTCAAACTTGGTACATAGGTGCCCCATATTGAGAGGAAGAACCCTATTGTTTTTGGTGGGGGTCAAAGGTCATCTGGGGTCACCAGGGGTCAAATTCTGAAAACCTTGTTAACATGATATCTCCATGTAGGAAGCTTGGATAAATTTCTTACGTAGTATGTAGGTGTGTTATAGAAAGAGGAAGAACCCTATCGATTTTAGTTTAGGTCAAAGGTCATTTGGGGTCATCGGGGGTCAAACACTGAAAACCTTGTTAATACGATATCTCGATGTAGGAAGCTTGGATAAATTTCATACTTAGTATGTAGATGCCTTATGGTAAAGCAGAGAATCCTATTTTTTTGGTGGAGGTCAAAAGTCATCTGGGGTCACCAGGGGTCAAATGCTGAAAACCTTGTTGACACTATATCTCGATATAGGAAGCTTTGATAAAATTCATACTTAGTATGTAGATGTGTTATATAAAGGGGAAGAACTTTATCGATTTTAGTGGAGGTCAAAGGTCATTTGGGGTCATCGGGGGTCAAACTCTGAAAAACTTGTGAACACAATATCTCAAGGTTGAAAGCTTGGATGAATGTCATACTTAGTATGTAGATGCATTATGAGAAGAGGAAGAACCCTATTGTTTTTGGTGGAGGTCAAAGGTCATCTGAGGTCACTGGGGGTCGAACATTGAAAACCTTGTTAGCACAATATCTCAAAGTAGAAAGCTTGGATGAATTTCACACTTAGTATGTAGATGCATTATGGGAAGAGGAAGAACCCTGTTGTTTTTAGTGGAGGTCAAAGGTCATTTGGGGTCACTGGGGTCAAACTGAAGACCTTGTTAACACGCTATCTTTATGTAGGAAGCATGGATAAAGTTTGTGCATAGTACGTAGATGAGTTATGGAAAGGCAAAGAATGCTATTGTTTTTGGTGGAGGTCAAAGGTCATCTGGAGTCACCGGGGGTCAAACCCTGAAAACCCTGGTATCATGATATCTTGACATAGGAAGTTGGATGAATTTCATACTTAGTATGTAGATGCCTACTGGTGAGAGGAAGAACCCTATCACTTTTGGTGGAGGTCAAAGGTCATTTGGGGTCATCAGGGGTCTGGCCTTAAAAAAGTTTGCAGTCACTTCATACTACTGTAATTCTATGATACTGTAGGTGTGTATGAATCATCGAAACCACAATGCATTTTTGCATTCTGGTTGATATATTTGGCTCAAAATGTGACCAAATATAAAGAACAACTGTCACAAATATATTTTTAAGCATTATTTTCTGTATTATTATAATTTAATGAAATTTTAAAATTAGCGGCCATTTTGCTAATTCTGCCATATTTATTGACCCAGATCCTGCAAAATATGTCCAGAAAAATACTTTTTGAATATTTGCAATAGAATATGGGCACAGATTAGGTTTACCTGTGTATGAAGTATTTTTTAATAACTATTTTTCCTATTATTATAATACATTGATATAATTATTACATTGGGGGCCATTTTGGTTTTTCCGCCATATTGGTTGACCTGAATCCAAAAGAAGTATTTCAAAAAGTCTTTTGCATTATTTGTCATGAAACATGGCCAGATATTAAGGGCAACTGTATCAAAAGTATTTTAAATGATTATTTCTCATATTATTTTTATACATTATGATCGTTATATTAGCGGCCATTTTGTTATTTCCACCATCTTGGTTAGTTTGAAGTCCAGTATAACATATCAGAAATCATGCTTTGAATTTTATTTACAATCTGCTGTAAAGATATTTAGGGTTTTCATTCGAAATATATTTTTACCGACTATTTTCTGAGTTTTTTGCATTTTTTATTATTATTTTCTTATTTTTGGTGGAATTTTTACTGTATTGTTTTTACTTCTTCGGTGCTTTTCTGCCATATTGGCTGTCAAGTACTCTTGTGCTAAGGATTGTAAAATTCAGTCTTAGTTATAAAACATTAATTCACACCATTTTGATTGGGGATTTGGAAATTCACAATGTTTTTAGCCAATTTTTGGACATATTTCGTTCAGTTTGGCCGCCATTTTGTTTTTCCGACATCTTGGTTGACCTGAATCCCGCCCTAAAAAGGTTTCTACTTTTTTAAATTTGAGTTTTCTGTAGTCTAAAACCTATTATTTGACACCAGAATTATTAAAATCAACCTGGGAAGTGAAAATCTATTGCAAACTATATTATTCTTTGGCCAAAATGGCTGCCATCTTGAAAAATGGCGGCCATTTTGAAATTCACGTGGCTAACGGTATTTTTCAAAAGACAGACCCAAGAGGTACAATCTTTCAAATTTTGGTGCTTCTTTCCGGAAGTGAATGATTTTTCCACTTATCTGCCCTACTATATCCAGTGATTAAGTCAGAAACTAGGGAGCTGTTAAGGTGTTGTTGCTGTCATGCAGATGTTGAGATATTACATGATTATCACAACTTTTTTCAGTAAGATATTCAAATGTTAAGATCCGAGATCTTATTACCTCAATCTTTTACCATAAAGTATTTAGATATTAAGTTATGGGATCTCAGTATCATAATATCTTCACTGAAAGTTATTGACATTAATATCCGACGTCTTGTTATCTCAATATTTGGGGTAAAATATTTAAATATTAAAATACCGTATCTCAGTATCCTAACATTTTTACTTCAAGATATTGAGTTTTGTCATACGAGATCTTGTTATCTCAATATTTTTGTGCAAAATATTGAAATATTTTCTTACATGATCTCAATATCTTTTAAATGTCTTTACTGTGAGATATTCAGATCATAATAGCATCCAAGATCTTGTCATCTGAATATTTTCAGTAGTATTTTATGTTTACATATTAACTTAAAGTATCTCATATCTGACTGTTTTCATTTTAAGATATTGTTCTCATACAAGATTTCAATATCTGAATATTTAAGAGTAAAATATTTAAATAAATAATTGCAGGATCCCAATGTCTTAATATCTGTACTGGAAAATATTAATACCCTGTATATTGACATCTGGCTGAGATCTTCATACCTCAGTATTTTAGAGTGAAATATTTACATAAGTTAGGAGATCTGCATCCATCAGACATTTTAATGTCTTACTATTTTAAAATTAGACATTAAATTTAATAATACCAATTTATTAATATCTTGGCAAGTAAGATATTGAGATATTGACATCTGTATTCTTATTATCTCAATTATCTAGTGTAAAATATTTAGATATAAAGTCACACGATCCCAAGACCTAAATATTGAGACAGTAAGATAGTAAGGAATTGAGATCCTGTAATTTAATATTTCAATGTTTTGCCCTAAAATATTGAGAAAACAAGACTTTGGATGTGTATATTTCAATATCTTTCAGTGAAAATATGAAGATATTGAGATCCTGCAATTTAATGTGTCAATATTTTATTTTTATGCTAAAAAACTGACATTAAAAGATCTCGGATGTTTACATCTTAATATCATGCTGTCAGGGTATTAAAATATAGAGATTCCCAAACTAAATATTTCCATACTTTGTGCTAAAATATTGAGAGAACAAGATCTTGGACGTCAGTATCTCAATATTATTCAGGGAAGATATGAACTTATTGAAATTCTGTTATTTAATGTCTAAACATTTTATGCTAAAATATTGAGGTAACAAGATCTCGCTTGTTAACATCACAATCTATTTCACTCCTGCTTTAATACCTCATCTATTATATGTATGAACAATGGCATCTAACACAGGATTAGACTTGGTAAAGTTAAGTGGCACAAAGATGCCGCTAACCTTACTTCGGGGTTGTGACCTATGAGTTCGCCCTCATTTTGCCCTCATTTTGTTTACTGTGGAATAAGGACTATCACAAAGTGAGGATAGCACCACCTCTGTGCCAACTAGCTTAACCAAGTCTAATTCTACGGTAGATGGGATTGTTGACACGTATAAATAAATGAGGTAAGTAGGGTTTATAGATTCCCAAACCACAGGTAACTTTTGGAGAATATCTTACTGAAAAAGGTTAAGGTACTGTAGTCACATAATATCTCAACATCTGTAAGAAACAACTTTTAAGTATCCCCCTTTTGACAATTATATTTCTTACAAACAGTAATTAGTTTGCAGTACAAAAGGTATTAATAGGATGAGGAAACTGAAGAACTCATTATTTTTTTTCAAATCTATAACTGTACTCCTCCATACTTTTTAAATTGGCTCTGATAAGTACAGAAGTGGTGAATAGCAGCAAGTCTGGTGTGTAGGTTATGCAGTATTCTATCATTCACTTCGCAAGTTTGTGGACTTGGCCAATACCTGCATGTAAAGTAAACTACTGTACTGTACTCACTTGTTTTGACACCCTGTGCCAAATTTGCAGGCTACATCTGCTACATATTTCAGTGATATATTTTCAGCAGTGGTGCTTTATATTTCATAACTGTTCCCATGTAAACAGTATACATCTACAGTAGCCCATCCTGCTTTATAGTGCATTTGTGAATAATAAATTTGGATTTGTTCTCCTTACGTTTAATGTTACCTATAAATGAAGGTTATGACATATATTCTGAAGGCATCACTCTTTTTATCTATTAGAAACATAGTGTGTGCTAAGTACGGACCAGATAAATATTTTAGGATATACTCCTACAGTTTTTACTTTAGTCCTGTTAGCTTGTATTGTGTGATTGCATTTTTGTGCTGTATCCCTCGTATCTACTGTATTTAAAAGGTCACATGCTAGCAATAATTAAAGCGACCATGTAAACATACAATGCCAAAACTTGTTGCTGACACACTCAACTCATGAAATATGGACAACAAGTTACTTGCATTCTTGGATGCTTCAGAGCAGGCTATTAATTTCAATATTCATAGATAGTCTGAACTAGTTGTCTATGACTGGATGCCATTCAGGTTACAATGCAGTGTTTTTTGAAGTTGTTTTTTTGAAAATTTTTATTTATCATCTTCACATTTCTGTAAAAAGGTAGGTGTGCAGGCTTTCAAATGTACGTGTTAGGTACCTGTACTGGAGAAAGTGGATAAATGCAGTGGTCATATTTGCAGAAAAGAATATTTCTTCAAGTGTGTTGCCTGTTAATATTTGAAGCTTTTTGCAGATCCATATCCACCGGACCACCTTGTAAATAATTTCTTAAAAGCCAGTATCCTAAACTGGTAACCAATTTGTACTGTACTTAAGATTATTTGTCTGGGTATGGCAGCCTTGTGCTGTAAATTATTTTGCATCCAGGATGTTTTGTTGGTGGTGGCGGGGATTGTTAAAGGTCGGTCTCAGAATTCCCAAGTTGATGGCACCATGAAAGCAGAGCACCACCATCAGTTGGTATACAGTGTACAGTACAAAGAAAAGTTAGCCTTAGAAATTACTATGCAGATTATGGGACACAGCATGTTGTGTTACTGTACGTCCTAGAAAACACCCTCTCATCATCCCCCTCCTCTGAGTATTAACCCCTACCCTTTTTGGAGAAACTATATCTCAAACATGTACCATAGGTATTTTCAGCAATTTTAAAATTTTGGCTGACCATGCGTAACATGTACTGTGCATGGCGTGATACTATACAGCAGGGGTGGGAAACATTTTTCCTCTTATCGTTGATAGTCATAATATGCTCACAGGCTACAGAAGTGAGGGCGCTACAAGTTTTTCCCATGGGAAGCAGGCTAAGGGGCCCTAAACATGCCCTCGTGGGCCGAATTAAGCCCTAAGGGGTTCTGGAGTTTGTGTAACTGTTTCGGTAGTAGAATGTTCGTTCACTATCTTTAAGTGACATTGAATCATATAGGCTTTGCAGACCAGAAGTATCACAATATGACCTTTTGACTAAGTAGTAATAATGAATGAGCACATACAAAAATGCACGCAAAGTGTGCCAAAAACTTTATTCCACTTTTTACCGAACGTTCACTTCACTCTTGGGAGGAACAGTTCTTAACCCCCTCCCCCCCCCCACAAATCTACCGGAACAAAACCAATGCCCACCGAGTTTAGTGCTCATTGTAATAGATAGGCCTATACAACTTTTACTGCACTTTTGTACCTATAGCCTTCCATGCAAAACTGCTGATAATACCAAATGTATCAGGATCCTGTACCTGGTTTGTGTCTGACGAAACGGTGGGGATGTTACACTATGGATATTAGTGTTTTAGAAATATACTGGTTGTGTTTCGCAGCAGTTTTACCTGAAATATGAGGTGGTATGAGCAGGAAAAGCAGTAGGCACCTTGGGCTAAAAGATTATTATAAATTACTTTTCAAATGATTCTGAATTTACATTTATGAATTGCCTCGCGGACTGGATAAAATGGTCTCTCAGGCCCCATAAGGCCCACGGGCCGAAGGATCCCCACCCCTGCTATACAGTTAGATTTTCATCCTTGTACTGGTAGCAACAAACAGCTTTTGAGAACCTACATTTTGGAGCTCTTCTGGAGCTGTTTTACCATTCTTTGAAGCTGTTTTGAATTTTGGGAAATAATCATGGTTCTACACACACATACATATATATATATATATATATATATATATATATATATATATCTCTTTTTCTATATATATATATATATATATATATATATATATATATATATATATATATATATATATATATATATATATATATATATATATACCATCCTCTTGTGTATTGCGTAGTGTTCACTAATTTGCAGATGTATACTTGGCCCTTGCTTCATATTTCCCGAGTAAAGCAAAGCTTGTTTTAGCACCTCATCACCATTGTGACTAAAAGTCAGTTCTCTGACCCATCGTCAATTTCCTCCATAAGTTCAACCTGTTGGGTGAGAAGTTGGAGGTCTTTTAAATTTTTGGAACCTACAGTGCACTATAAATGCTACAGGTATAAATATTCAGGTATTAGTATTCATGTATAAGTATTCAGGTACAAGTGTTCAGGTATAAGTGTTCAGTTATAAGTGTTCAGGTCTCTGCTGATCGGTGGGACCAAGCTTCCTGTACAGTGAGTAATTCTGCATGTGGCTTTCTTTGGGCTGTTTTGCAAATGTACCGTTAGGTATCGTTCATACCGGAGCTACTGACTGCATTGCTGTACCCTTGGATGCGTGTGCCATTCAACAACTTGCTTTTGTTATGAATGGTGTCGATTAAATATTCCACAAAATCAGGTGTGAACATTGCTTGTTTGTGAATGCGATAATTAATGATGTGCAATGGCATTATGCCTAATTTAAAAATGTTTGCAACATTCCTCAGGTACTATTTATAGTGCCAAATGAACTTTCGTTTTGCCCGTTTTCTTGAGCAGTTAGAGCAGTTTCTGGTGCTTTCCAGAGCACCAGTCTGATTTCAAGCCCTACTTGTATTATTTGCTATGTACTTAGAGAGTACAAGGAATCGTTGCAGAGTATTAATTGATTTATAGTTTTCACGAGTATGAAAGATACACATGGCTTGGATTAATCGTCCTTTATTTGCTTAGCAGCAGTTAATTGATAACAGCATGAAGCAGCTGATTAATGATTTCCTGTACAAGTTTATGCTGAACTTTACTCTCAATGAATTGCTCACAGTTTGTGAAACTTCTGATCTTTGCCTCAAAAAGTACATATAATAATTGGGGTGATAGTGTGCATCCTAATGTACATAAATTGACGTGTATTTTTAAGGAAAAATTAGTCGGTGTCTGCCAGTTGTTGTGCATGCAGAGAAAGGCTAATGCTAGGCACTGTCGAGATCTGTACAAGTACAGTAATTTACAGTATCAGCTATGAGACGATCACCTAACAATATTGTCGCATTCCAGCTGTTCACAAAGTTTTCACCGATTAAGCTCATGATATTCCTACTACACTACAGTACTGCATGTTGTGTTAGGCTGTGCTAGCTGATGTGTCTCGTCGACATAATGACATCAATTGTCACATAGGAATAGCAGTAAGTGTCTTAAGTGTGGTTATCATGAATGATATATTGGTCATGATGATTACAGACTTCATAGTTTTGTTCAGTTCTTACTTCTATTTGGACTGGGTATCTCATAGGTGTAAGAAGCTGTTTGAGACTGGTTCTGAATGCTGTTTTGGACCGCTGTCTTGGGTGTCTCTCTCCTCTTTGGGAAATTTTTGAATATTTGAGGGTCCCTAGATGTAATTTGGTGCAACATGTTTTGCAAATTTTACGGAAAATTACTGCAAATTTTTGACATTTTGTACAGAGGAAACAAATAAAGGGTTTTCGTCGTTGAATTGGGAGGTGGAAGCATACATCTGCCCCACCACATTGTGATGGGGGGTTATAAAGCCCCCGCTTGCTATGCCTAGTATGGAGTATCTTAATAGACTATTTCAACCCTGCCCTCTTCCATTTGATGCACTCTACACAGGTAGGTAGTAAACTGAAATATACAGTAGTACTGCACAGTGAGAAGAATATCATAAGATAAGACTAATTAATAATTCTACTTTTTTCTCACCAGTCATACTTCGTCGCCGACTATGATCCAACAATAGAAGACTCCTATATGAAACAGTGTGTAATTGATAATACACCCTGCAAACTAGATAGTAAGTATATAATGGCTCGATCAAGTCCATTCTTAGCCATGATCATTGAACATGTGTTCAAATTTTATGAGTGTCACTTCACTTGTCATATGGTTTCAGGATCAAAAATGGGGGAAGTGCCGAGGGGGGGGGTGGAGTGCAGGGGTAAGAGCTATAGTGTTTTGTTTTGTGTACAGAATAATGTTACAGAAATAACCTGAATGGCAATGGAGGGAAATAAAAAGCAGAAAAAGCGTGAGGTTTTTGTGAAGGAGTTCTTATTCTTTACAATCTGGAAAGAGCACAAAATTAGAAACTAGCATCGCACTCACCCTGCCTCACTGAGCAATGTGCTCACTCTTTATCTCTGGTAGCCAGTGGTTTGCAACATACTGTGCATTGTGCAATGCCATATATTCAAGACACTGAAAATTTCATTCAGGATTATGGGGGTGGGGAGTTATAAGCCAAAAAATACTGTGAGTGAAATTGCCCTTTGAACACACTCCACGTAGCACTGTGACTGAAAATGTTAAAACTGTTTTAGTGCATAAATAGCCCAGTACATTCACAGGGACTTGAAAAGTAGTTCTGTGAAGTTAACATTAATGGAATGTAATTATAATTCCATATCATATGCACCTGTACTGAACCAAATTGAACTGTTTTATTGCTTTTGTTCAGCAAAAAATGGCTGTCCAAGTTTTCTCATACCAAATTCTGGAATGGATGCATGGTTGAAAGAGGGAGTGAGAGATTGTCTCTAGTTCTAGAGATTGTCTCTCATTCTTGCATAGACACTACAACATTTATGGTATTCAGTTGGAGACAATTATACTGTATTATATGACACCTTATTTATTTCTCTACATTTGTTTGGAGCATTGGTGGTCACATGCCATGGGTGATTCAGCACTATTATCACAGTCGTGTGTTATCCATTGTGCAGTAGTCTGTTAAAACACATGGTCGTGCAATAGTCTAGTATAACTCACGGCTGTGACGTCACTATCACTGCGGTACGTACAAACTGTGCCGTGCAACTCAATAAATCAACACAGCTTTGGGGATCGCACATTCCATATCGTATGTAATAGGCGCACACATAGATGAGTACCTAGCAAACGACAAACCATGGAGCTATCACACAGACAAATGTGAACCATAGTGACCGCCACAACACAAATTTAACCAACGACTTGATCAAGGTAATGTTAGATAGTTATAAGTTGTCATATAAAACAAATAATGAATGTTTTCCATTTGTGCGATAGTATGAATAATTTCATTCGTTGAAAGATTTAACGTTCTATTCAATGAGGCGAAGCCAAGTTGAATATAGAACGTTAAATCTTTCAACTCATGAAATAATTTATACTATCGCACTCATAAACATTAATTATTTGTGTACTATTTGTTGATGCTGCCCACTTGAACAGTCATGTAGGTATGATAACTGCACATCTTAAGGCCCTTTCACACTAGTTACAATGTGATGCAATTCAATATGATAAAAAATGTTGAAAATAGTGTACTTACTTTGACGCTTTTCAAACTAGGCGGGTTATGACACGATATGATATGTGATGCAATATGACACAATAAAATTGAGTTGATATTTTTTTAACTTTCACCCACTTGTTGCTGAATGATATATTGTGTGACAAACGATGAGATAAAATTTCTATTTTGTTAGATCACATGACTAAATGGTCAGTGGAATATATCACTGAGAGAGGAAGAAAAATTTGCGTGTAGTAGGAAAGGCCTGCAGCCATATAGTGTTGTATAGTTATAGTGTTGTATCTTATTGCATTGTATGGCATCACGTAGTGTGTGAAAGTGGCAATGTCTGCCCCACTTGTAAATCAATCAGTGGAAATCAAAGCTTTTGCTGACTGTATGTAATTATAAAAACTCAGCTGGTAGGCTCTGCCATAAAATAAGTTTAATTCCCTTTTAAAATTATTGATGCCATTAATAATAGCTCTTAAAGGACTTTCCCCCTTTGGACCCCTATTCCGGCACAGGGGGCCGAAGTTGTCTCCTGATGCCCACAAAATGGCACCCCATTTTAAAAGACCTTGCAATGTTGAAAATCATTGAACGCATTTCGCAGTCTGTGCTACATAGAATAGGTACATACAGTAATTGGCAACTTTGCTTCCATTAACATGATGGTAATTGCTTCCCCAGACACATTCTTTTATGCCACATAACTGTTAAACTGTTTGGGATATCTAGGCATACCTCAAGAGCTTTTAGTAGTATCCTAACTGTATGTAGTACTACATACTTGTCTAACACCCACAGTGCTGGTTGTATTGGATAGTACTGTACATCAGTACAGCATTATTGGAGTGTATGCAATTACTGTATCTGTCTGTGTTTATGTGGAGCTTACATGGTAATGCAAACACAACAGGATGGGCAAGATGGATTTTATGTCAGAAGCGGTTAAGAGAAAGGAGAAGTTACAGAATGGTTACAGAATGATTGATGATTTAAGGAAAGGAGAGACTCAGGAGACTGCCTGTATTCATGGCTGACTTATTGGTACTGCACACGTTCAACGAAGTTGGTGTCACAGCGTTGCTGTGAGAAAAGAATGACCATGTTTCAAGCAAAAAGGAAAAAAAAAGTAAAATAAAACTAACAGTAGGGAGCAGTCTGTACTGTCACAGTTTGTAACTTCAAGGCATAGCTTTATTGAAAGTCTTCTGAATTGTCTCCAGGTAAAGTTTGACCACTAACCCCCTGCCCTCCTCCCCGTCCAAAAGTATATTAAAAAGTAAAAAAGCAAAGTAAAAATAAAATAGTTTAGTTGGAGCTAAAGCTCATGTCTAGGTGTATATGTTTAAGGAAATATTTGGTGATCAGTCAGCAAGATACTGTATGGTTTGTAGTCACAATGCCTGCAGGGTAACTAATATTGCCTTGACTTCCACCGACAGTGTGTACAGTAGTGTACAACTACAGTAACTTTATTGCTGTACCTTGGATGTTGTTTTACAATATTACAATATGTATTAGAAATTATTAAAAAAACCTCTTGAAATGTGATATAAATTTAAAGGAGGGGTTTAAGCTAAAAATTAGTTTTCATATGTGCATTAATGTGAGGTTATGATGTCATATGTGCTTGCTTCAAGTTCACTTTGTGTTGAAAATGTGACAACTTTAACTGCTAATATCTTGAGAACCACACATCGGATTTCAATGCAAATTTCACCAGAATGCTTAGAATAAGTACACCTCTAAAAATATCAAAACATGATTGGAGCTTAGACCCTTCTCTTAGCAATCACTATCATCTAATCAGGTTATTCTTGCCAGAAGTTAATGAAATTCTGGCCAGTTTACTTTGAAGATCCAGCAGCAAGTGCAACTGTTTTTTCCCATCATGTCACCTGGATAATCAGGCTGGATTGAATGTTCTTTGGTGGGTGGTCACAAGTATCCCTGAAACAGCCCTGCCTTCACAACCCAAACCACCAATCTACTGTAACAGAAATTGACAAGATGGTCCAATTTTTGTGTTACTGCAACCTGACAGATAATAATAATAATAACAACAACAGCAACAGCAACAATAATAATAAAATGAGGAGGATGATGATGACGACGACGTCGACGACGATGACGACGACACAGTTTTTATAAAGCACCTTACACATGAAGTCTCAAAGTGTTAAAACCAGGTATCTTGTCTTTTGAAATATACAGGAGACAGTAGTAGATTCTTTACATATACCATTTAAAGTTCTTTGCAAAATTTGACTTGGACTTTTGGTTTATGTTAAAGGAAACTTAAAGAAAAGCCAAACTGAGGTGTTTTGAATTTTACTATGATACTGGATACAATATTTAGCATGAATTGTTGAATTTTACAGGAAATCTTGCCTTGATTTAAATTGATCAGGACTTGATACTGCTGTAAAAAAGTTCCTTTGCCAATTGAGATAATGCTACATTAGCCACAGTAGAATTGGTACAAGTTTAAGCTAAGGTGTGTACAAATGTTTTGAGGGGAAAGGGGGGAGTGCCTGGGAAGGGGATGGGGAAGGGAGAAGTATCAAGGATTCTTTGCACTTTGCAGCATTTTCCTCTTGTATCTAATATTTTTCTTTACTGGTGTAGTGTCCCATGGCACTTTCGTACTGCTGTAAGTACTCTGTGTGTACAGTAAGTTTAGTAGTGTCCAGTGTAAATTGGATAGCTTTTAAGATGAATTAGTGGCAAGTACCTTCATTATTATAACACCAAAATTTCACACGCATTGATAAACACCATGTAACTACAGACATTCATCGTGGGAATCACTTTTCCAAATCAGGACAAAGTTTGCATAGCTAATCAAGTGTGACTTTGAAACAAAGATTGACTATTGAAACCCCCTGAGACTGTACATTTGACCCAGACAACGCAAACTATAGTGACTACAGGTATGTGTAAGCACAAGAAGGTTTTACACTAAGGCTGTCACTACATTACACTTTATTTACAGTATTAATAACCTTTTCAGCACGACAGGTGGGGATATCTGCCATACAAGATTATACTCTCCACACTACAGGGGGATATATCCTCCCAAGTGACTTGTCTTGATCAACCTAACATTATTATTCACCCTCCCTTGACACTGTTCCGGAACTATATCATTTAAAAGAATACTTGATTCTGCAAATTTTGATACTAAACATGCCAGGTAGATGCGTTAAAACTCTTACCGCAGGGACTATATCATCGCTAAGTACTGTTGGTGTCAGAAACAGAAGCAGGGTAGTGCAGTGATGATAATAGCTGAAATGGATCAGGTGTTTTATGAAAATACCTCAAACAAAGATGTTCAAGTTATATACCACATAACAGAGAATTTAGTGGGCTTTATTTTCTCTGTGGAAGACTAATCAATAAAGTGTACAAGAAAAAAGTTACCATTGAAAGATAAGAAATGAAAAATATGGAAAAAGTAACCAAAACTGAATACATTTGCATACTTTTGTGAAGGTACTTTGTTTGTTTTGAGTCACAGTAAATGCCTCAAATTAGGTCTCATTTGAAAGAACTTCTCAAGCTCTTTAACATCATTTCTTCATAAAACAAATTGTTGTCAGTGCATTTTAAAGTGTATTGTGTAATGTTTATTATAAACTTGGCCATTTTTTTTATTTTAAAGATGAGATTTGAATGGAGTCTTTGAGCAAAAGCCATAACAGAGTAGTTCCTGGTGCAAACCAGTAGTGTGTGCAGTTTGTGGATACTTCCCTTACCCTAAATTATTCTGGCCTAGCTAGGTGCCCTATTTATTGGCCTTGGTGTGCCTTAAAATAAGGAGAGCTCAAGGCCAAATGGCCTTGCCCTCACCAAACCTTATTTCTAGCCCTGTTCTTACATTGCAAGTTTTATTAGCCATGTATAACACTGGTACAAGAAAGTGAAAAAAAAAGTAAGACTTGGCCATCAACAAATAGGCTACTTTGGCAAATTTGAGCGTGACTTGGACCCAATGATGAATGGATAATGATACATTAAAAGTAGGCTTTTGAAATGAGGAAGACTTTGAAAATTAATTCAGGCATAGCAAAAGGTACAAAAGGTACTGAATAAGTTCAGTGCTGAAATTGTTAAGAGATGTGTCACTTATGTGTACATTTTCATACAGATTTACATGCTTCAATGTAGACAAACAATGGAAGGGAGTTATGTCAGTGTTCATACAATATTAAACCAGGTAAGGTTTTGTGGTTTGTAAAATAAATATTGTACTTTATGCTAGAGATGGATATCAGTTGCAGAGAATTGGGTGGTGGATTAAAGAAGCCTCACTGTAGACGTCTTGTCCACTTCTTGCCCTTAAAACCAGATAGGGACCCTCTCTGTTCCCCCTTATAAAACAAATTAAAAAACATAGGCCTACCTCATTTGCTAGTGCCCCCACCCCATTCTGATGAATTATCCCAGTGTTTTCCCATGTCAGCATTGACCCTATAGCAGTAGTGGGAGAGTGCAGTTATACCAGGCTTGTGTCATGTGATTGCCTATCATTATCAAGCTCCACATTCTTAGACTAACTCTTGTAGTTGATGTTCCATTTATTGCTCTTAACAGCTGGCTAATGTGTTTGATATCAGGGTATGTACAGGTATGGCACATTGGTCCTACTTAAATAGTTTGTAATTTAGAGTGCTCTGTTATGACGACTATGGGACATTCCTCATAGCAACAAGCTAACACCAGGAAATGAGGGCATGGTATAAACTGCGTGGTGGAGATCGATGAAAGCAATATAATCCAGTGATGTACATACACGCATAAATACTTTACTCAGGGTCAGTGCTATTTGACTATATGCATGCTACAGCTTTGTATTAAAAGATGTGGGCTTGATACTTGTAGACACTTTTAAGAGTACTGCTGTTATGTATACTTTACTGTATATCCTGCATACAGCGTTTATTGTATGTTAGGTATTTATGACCACATTAAAGGGCATGTATTCACTCCAGTTTGAATCAGCATATTGTAGCTTGGTTTCTGAATTGAAGTATAGCTTTAGTATGTCATACTGTACTGTGGCAGTCAGTTTGTTACTGAATTGAAGTTTAGTTCATGTTGAATTGCTTGATTTACATCAACTAGGTAATATGTATGTCCTGAAGTATCATCTGGTTTTGGTTTATGAAAGATAATTTTAAAGGGAAAGTGAAGTAATATATATGTACATTTAAGCATATGATATGTTTCCCTTTAAATAATGAGGCCACTGCCTTATTCCCATTAATACTGTACATAGGCTGTGTGACCCATTACCATGATCTTTTGGAAATGTAAATTTTGATTTTATCCTGTATCATTTCATGGCCTTTTGGCTTAGGGTCCACATTAAGGATTTTGTTTTGCATAGCAAAATTGCTATGCGTTTTTTATGTTGTATAGCAATTAACAATTATATTTTCAATTTTTGTATCGTTACTGTGCTCATTTGCATCACAAAACTGTGATGCGATACAGCTATTGCGGACCCTGTTTTGACTATGCACCCATCTCTTCTTTTCAGTCAGTCTGGAATGTCCAATGTGGCCTCCCATGATATAGAGGTCTGAATGTTAAAAGGTGGTCATGTTAAGTCTTGGTGCTCCTTCGGGGTACATAGCTCTTTTGGGAGCAGAACTCCTTTGGGCTCTTAGCCAAAGAGTGGAGGGGACTTTGCTCTATAGTATCAGTGTGCAGTTGATAAATCTTAGCTGCCAGTGTAAAGTTTTATATATTGTATAAATTGCTTGACTTTTTTGAAAAGAGATAATCATATGGTGAATGTCTGTATTTTCTAATTGCCTGACATAATAGAGGCCTACAGTTTTGTCTGTATCCACATTAAGTGCCTTGTGGGTGACATGGGTTATATATCTTCTAGCCATGTATTGTAAATGACTTGGTGAAGGGTGAATGACCTGTGTATACATATCTCCAAACTGTATGCAAATATTACTCAATAAGGCAAATGGTTAACCACTATTCATAAAATAACAGTGTAATTTGTTTTGCAGACACAACCTGTAGAACAGCCTTTCTTTATTCTGGCAATTTTTAGGGAGTGGAATTTATGAATGCTTACAGTACATGTGGCAGTATTCTCAGTATACTGTACACCCCTCTTTCTGCGGGTACATAGCTGTATATGCACAGAAACCTTTAGAATAAACTGTACAGTAGTTCCTTGTTTATTGTTCAAGAACTAGGTCTTTTGGAATAAACTTCCTAGCATATAGTTACAAAAACCTGGGGGCAATCACTGGTCCCACCAAACTGCTACGGAGGGCAGACTTTTACTGGGTTACCCCATGTTGCATTCTTGTTTTAACTCTTTGAATGTCTTTCACCCAATTAATCAGGAGAATGGCTATTAAACCTTAGGTTAATGTTTTGAGAGTATTAGTCTGTCTCAGTCAGTGAACAGTTTGTTTAATAATATAGATACTACCAAACCATATTCTGTTAAAGCGACCCACCACCCTCAGAGGGTGCTCTGTGTGAAAGTCTGTTACAGAGATCCTGGAGCTGAGGTAACTGACAGGTGGATGAAGTTTTAGTGCTGCACATGGTTTACAAAAAGTCCTAATGGGAGCTCCTACTGTATTGCACGGGCAATGTTCCCACAAAAAGCTGCTATGCAGGCAAGTTTAGAGATGGAACTGTTGCAGAGTCATTCTGAAGACAGGTTAATGCTGCATCTACAGTAGTGCAGGAACATTACTTCATATTCAAACCATTAAGTTATTATAGGGTGATTAACTTCAGTCAAGTAAGGTTCCTCTGGTGTAGAAAAGTAATAAAATTTTGTAAAAATCAGTCATGGAAAAGTCATGAAATTCTGTATAAGACTATTCTTTAACTTAATAAATGCACATGCAATTGATGTTTTAATCCTGACTTTTCTTTCTGATAAACTAGATTTATGACTTTGTGTAATCTGATAAGAAATGGTCATGTACGGTAAAAGCCTGAATATTTATTTGTCCTTAATAATTGGGCTGGAGTCACTAAAATTTGCATACAGTAAGTTCTTGCATTTGTCAAAATACAGTACCTACGGCATAAGAACTTGAAAGTGGTATTCATGGAAACAACTTACTCAGTTCGTAAAGATACACTGCATACTGTAACTGCAATAGCCTAAATGTACGTAAAGTCGTATGTGAGGTTACATCTTGTTCTGTCACATCATTAGCCAATTTCATACAAACAATGTTACAATGAAGCACATGGTTTTCTTTGTACGTTGCACAACTATATGGTACCGTGTGCCTCTGCATGTCTTACTACAAGTGTATGGCTTTTTGTACTTATGACAACTCGAAGCTTGTGTAAAGTTGCGCAAAATGTGTACGTACATTTCCCTTCTTGAATGCTAACTAGAAAGATACCTTGCGTAAGTATGACTTAGGCAAGTTCTTGTGCATATTTGTGCATCCGCTCCCAGGAGTCCTATTTAAATACAGTACCAAAAGTGTTAAAATCTAGCCATTATTATGTGTATGAATTTTTCATCACGTCAGTTGTTTTTATTAACATGCATGTCCTCTTTAACTCAAAGGATTATGTACTGAAGATGTTATGTTCTGATAAAGGCAGACTACATTCCTGCATCGACTTGTGTAGACCTATACAAAGCTTGAAGGGATGATATTGCCCTTAATAACTTGAGTACACCTTGAAGTCTGAACTTTGTCACATTGAGAAGGCAGTGTACTATGGTATCAGTAGTGTTCTCCACTAGCTGTTTTGTTAGGGTGCTGCACCCAGACAAAATTTGCAGAGGGTGCTTAGCACCCGCACAAAAAATTTACCACCCGGACAAAAAGTTGAGCCACCCGGACAGAAATTATCAATTCAAACCTTTAAAATGGAACAAACAGCATGCAATAATTTCAGTGTGAAGATTGAGTAATGATAATCAGAAATGTTCTTAGTCATTAAAGAAGGCCATAATTAAATTTATGATCTATTTTAGAAAACATTTTTCAAAGAGAGCATGCCCTCATTTTATAGACAGTGATGACTATTAACCTTTAACCTTCGGAGCACCCGGACAAAAATTAAATCAGTGGAGAACACTACGGTATGTAGTATGTGCAGATTCTTGATTTACCACACCCTGCCATATGTTTGATGGTCTTGTTTGATTTTTGCACTGACAAGTGTTTAATATTGTGTGAGATTATTTCTGCCGATTGAACAGTTGAAAATGTTAACTTTCTTGATTTGAATGATTGAAACAAAGTTTGCCAAAAGTAAAATCATTCCTTTCAGTCTAAAGGACACGTCTTCTCATCCTTAACGTGTAAATTCTCCTCCCAACAGTGCTGGAGCTATGGTGTCTCACAGGGGCAGCCCACCCTCCTATTTCCCTGCTCCTCATTTTCCACCCTGCCCAATTCTTTAGGTTTTGAAAATCTTCCTGTACAATTTTAGGGTTATGTGCTAGCTAGATTACAGTGCCATTAGAAGGTGTCGAAGATTGTGGGTAGAGGGAGCCTGAACCATTCAAATACAGAATTCAAAGGAAAATTTGGACATTTTTAAGATTACAATAACCTTTAAACAGTAAATTACTACCCTTCCCCCCCCCCCCCCTCAGTGGGTTCTGATGGTCCTGGATTATAGGTTAGGTTAAATGAGGTTTAACGTCCCAGTTTCCAACCAATTGGTTCAAGTCGAGACGACCACGGCCTTTTTTCCAGTTGTGGCTCACTGGCTTGTTTTCCCTACTCCATTGTTTATGCTGAGCACCAAGCACAAAGGCAGTAGGTTCCATTTTTAAAGTCTTTGGTATGACCCGGCCAGGATTTGAACCCTAGACCTTCCGGCTGCAAGTCGGATGCTATAACCACTTGACCACTGCAGTCGGTCCCTGGATGATAGGAAGGGCTTTGTAGAAAAATTGGTTTGCATGATTGCAAATGAACAACCACAGTCCAAGAAAGTTGTGTATGTATGGTATGTGCATTGCAGGCATCAAGTGATGGGCTTAATTTGTGATACATGTGTATGTGGTAGCAAATGCATTGAAGTACTGATTTTTCAGAAATAAAGAAACTTAAAAGGGCAAATTTCATCACCCCGGGCAGTTTCAGTTCTCGCAAACATGTTAATTCTAGCCCCTCCTAAAACTGTCTTGAGCTCCTTTTTGAGTGGGCACACATCTTTTTTATTGCGTATGGTCATGTCTCGATAAGCCTACAAGGCAATCAGAATGGTCTCTGCATTGTGTCAAATGTGAGCTACTTTCAATCTTTTGAATTTTCAAACTTTGACAATTTTGATAGCCCCTAACCAAAAATGTACTTGGGGCAATGAATGTCTGTCTTTAAGTTATTTTAGGCACTTATTTGCATTATATCCTTTTGCTATGGAAAATGGCATTTTTAATGAATTGAAAAGGCTGGGACTACCATCCTATTATACAAGCTCTTCTAGCTCAAACTCTCCATGGTCAAGGTACACAAATTTGAAATCAGTTTGAAAGGCTGTATAATTTTGAGCTTTCATGTGAGGGTTGGCTTGTGCCTATTGAGAACTTAACAAGGGCCCAGGTCAAGGCAACTGAATGGACTAAGATAAGTATTTTAATCTGTGGAGAAATAGTGGTGCGCTACCTTCATATGAGGGGTAGCAAGCACCTAAATGAAATTGTCTTCAAGGGCCCAGAGGCCGCAATATGGTCTAAATTTAATTAGTAAGAATCATATTTTGTAAAATGTAATAAAACCTCTTTGGAAATGATACAGTATAATTGAACTTAACTCTTTTAATGATAAAATTGCCAAAATATTTAATTAAAATGAAGTATCACTGTAATAAGATGCTTAAGGATAGGATCTAGAATGGATCAGCTAGGAAACGGCTTAACACTTTCAAGTCTATAAATAGCATTGAATTTGTGAAGTTTGAGAAATAATGCTGACAAACCTTGATTGCAATATTATCGCTGATTCATTTACTAACATTAACAGAAGATATCCCCAGCTGTAGATTTGTATGTCTATGTGGTTACATTAACATTACTCTATGCATTACTATTGTTGATTATTGATTGCTGGGACAGGGATAATGCTAAAACTGAGTTCCCAGCAGTGTTTGCTCAAAGCTGCTATGACACCATTTTGACGTAACAGCAACACTTGTCGCACAAACACGGGCTGGCTATATCACTGCTGTAAAGTTTAACTGACACATAGGTGGCGCTTTACTTACTTTATAAAGGAGGTGGTCCGCATTCCATGAATGTTTGTGCATTCATTGATGTAGCTGAATGATATAGTACATGGGATGAAATGGTTTTAATGCAACAACCTGTATGATTTTGTGTGCATAGTATCTTCATCTCTTAATATGTTAGATTTAGTATTGAAAGATACTGAGACTTGAGAAGTGGAATATTGGTTAATGCTGGTATTTGTCCCTAACTAATGACAGACATTGTTTAACCATGCTAAAAGGGGAAGGGGGGGGGGGGTATTGTTTTATCACCAAATCAAGAACAAGTGTCAAAATGCCATTGTTAACATGTCCAATACATTGCAAATATTCACTTGTTTCTTAATAGTGCAAAGAATCTTCTTTGTTAAACTGCATATATGGGTGTGTTCTTGGTGCATATCATTTACTACAGTATAAGCCTTTAAATGTCAGGCGAGTGAATCAATAGAGCTAGGTTGTAGTAACTGGTTTACTACTGTACCATGCAGGTGTAACCCCCAAAATACTGACATACTTTCAAGTAATCTATTACCAATACATCCTGTTTATCAGGCCATATTCAGTTCCTTGTTACTCTTTTCCTCGAAATTGCTCATGACCTTTTGTTATTTGTCAAAACAAACAAACACTGCATAAAAATAAGTTATGAAAACTAATTATTAGTCATATTGCTGTTATTTTTAACAATAGTAGACACTAAATAATCAAGTGTGTAATTGCCTCTGATGACTTAGCTCACAGGACATGTCTAATGAAGTTGATACATGCTTTATGTCCTACAGTATATATACCCGAAAAACTGCATTTTGTCCTCATTTTCGTGGTCAAATGACCAAATGGTTTAGAACAGTTTTACAAACCATTGTTTAACATCAGTCAATCTTTCATGTTTTTTTTTTCTGTTACAAGAGCAATTGATCCAAAGGGGCAGTGGTATATTTTCACCAATGAAAGGCCCAGAAAATTCAGTTACACCCGATTATCCTGGAGAGTGCTTTTAGACAAACAAGGTATGACAAACTGTGCAAAGTTTTGAGCACAGGTGCTAAAATAGAAGAGGAAAGTATGAAAGAAAATAAGTCTTAGTGATGCCAAATCATGTATCGGCAATAAAATATGTAGGTAAAGTTCAACTGGCACGTGTCACATCCTTACCACATTTTAGACCTGTGTCTCCTTCAACACCACAGAGAAAATAATGTATCTTAATAAAGGCAGAACTCAAGGCTTAATTAGCCAGAGAGCAGTTCAGGAGTCATTTGGACTCCCAAAATTTTGGATTGCCCCATATGTATAATACATTTTAATACACAAACTTCACTAGAATTTACTGTTTGAACTCCCTGATCTGAACATGCTGGCTAAAGCCCTGGCAGAACTGCATATGTTCAAAACTGAGCTTTGACATACCATCCTGCACTGACACTGCCAGGATTTTACAATATAGTGGGGGTGGGGAGTGGAGAGTGAGGGAAAGCGGAAATTTTGGAGGGAGGGGCCAGAAGTTGTGAGTGCGCAGTGCTTCTGTATCAGCTGTATGCAGTACCTTTGTATTACAGGAAGGGGAACAAGAAGGTGAGAGGGGACTGTGGCTTTGATTTGGGCAATTGTCCACCCCCCCCCTCCCCTCATCAGCACTAGTGACTATACTTGTACTCATAAGAATGGATTTTCACTGTTCCAAAGTTCTGAGAGTAACTGCTCTGTCAGTGCAAAATTTAGTATGTTCATGAAAATTAGGACATGCTCATACCCATAGCTGGAGGAAATGCAGCCGTACCTGGGTTCTCATGATATCGTGCTTACACTACAAGTGAAGTATGTTAGGTTTTACGTATTGAACCATGCAAGTAGTATAACGGTGCCAAACAGTGTAATTGGTGTTGCTGGCTTTGAAATTTAGACCCTTATTTTGTCACAGCTTTGGTATATATGGCATCTGATATAACACTTGGATAACATTTGCACAGGTCATGTTACAGCACTCCAATTGCATATGTTACTGGGAGGGACCCTAAATTTTTTTTTATTCCTGTGGCATTTTCTGCCTTTTCCCTTTTCTGTTTTGTGTTTTTTGAAGCTTGTAGCCATGGGTACAAAACATTTAGGGGAAAACTGATTCGAAGGTGTGATAGTCTCATGCCCTCAGTAGCCTTAGAATCCAGGTGTAAGTTTCATCAACTCAGAGCAGACAAATGCCTCTGATTCTTGGAGGGAATTTCCCTAGCTGAGAAATGAAACATAATAAGTATGACTTAAACTGAACAAAACCTACTCACATGTGATATTAAAAATAAACATATACTGTAACTCACTTTGCAGTGTATAGCCATATGCAAGTGCTGTAGCCTGCAGTGCTTAAAAGGTAGTGGCATTTGAAGTAGTGAAGCTTAGCAGCAGGGAGGTTTGACATTTGACACAGTAAGGTGAATTTTTCATACAAGATTCTGTCATTTATAGGGACCTTTCTCCAGTGACCAGAACCAAATTTGATCTAAATTGTTGAGTTGGTTATAGCTACTGTACCCCATGTGAAGTTTTAATTTAAAAGCCATATGCTTGCACATTTGCTGGCCCTTAGCATCATAAAGAACTTCCCATCAAGGCTAGAATTAAAGTTAGACAGTAGTATGAGGCATTACTGGTGTTAAATTATCAAGATGGTGCATGAGAAGGCTATCAAACTCTGCTAATGTAAAGTGTAATATTAGCGGTCGTTTACTCCCTTGGGAGCACACCCATGTACACCAGATGTTACTTCTGTTGCCAGATGTTCAGTAATTGGAAATTTTACAAGAGTGCTGGATCCATTTTTCAGGATTTTGATGCCATGCGAAGTAACTTGTGTTACTAGCCCTGTAAATAAACAGCAATTATGAATGGGAACCTAGTCGCTGAAAAGGCAAATGTATGCATTCAGTTTGCCCTCTGCAGTATATGTTTAATTCCATGTGTGTTCTGTTTAGGGACTAGAGAAATTACAATAGAGAGCAATGGGGGTAGTACAGTATTATCGAGTATATTGTGCAGTGTGTAACCGTAGAAACAAATTTTTATTGCATCTCCCTCAACATGAAAAAGTTTTCAGTGGACAGAGTACTGTTAGACTACAGCCTTAATATTACTGACAGTTTGTAAAATCATCAAGATATATGTAAAATCTGGATGAAATAGATGTTAAAAGTTATACAGCTGCGTCATCTGGCAAAATTAGCATTTACAGAGAGAGTGTTGTGTCAGTATTTCCTTAAAAAATACTGTATGTTGACTTTTTTCATCATCAGGTATGTTATCAATCATAATTGAATCCCAGGAAACTCATATAGTAGTTAAAATACACAAGTAGATTCATAAACAGGATAACTGTGTGCAGATGAATGATTATTGTACAGTTAGTACTCGGTTAAAATATCATGTATACCAGGAAGTCTTTTTAGCTGATACTGAATAACAAAATGTTTGACTGACATTTAAGAATCAAAACAAGTTGTCAAGAGTTGAGTACAGTAGGTGATACAGTAGAAGTACAGTAACTTTTCCAAAGTATTAATCTAATGTTAACTGTGCCTGTGTTTATTGTGGTCTGGTGTACTTGAGTTACATAAAAAGGCACGTCCATGACGGCAAGTTCTCTAAGTTACATGTTGAAAAAGATGCACTCAAAATATCTTGTGAAGATGCAAACTTGAAGGATAAACTAAACCAGTAATCTGTTTTAAGGCAAACCTTTTAATTTCCCAAAGGTAAAAAGCATCTTCCTGTGATTCTGATCCAAGACAAATATGCTCAAAACTTTTTTCTACAAGTTAGAACCTGAAATGGGGTTTTCCCTTTTTGTACACCACGTGGTTAAGTTCTGATGAAAGGCAATTAAAGGAAAAGAGGATTTGAGTACAAGTTTCAGTTTTAAATTTTGTTGATCAACTATTTCACTTCCTACTTTGAAACAGGCTTTATATTCAGAAATATAAAGCATTTTGCAATTAAGCAAATCTAAAGTGTGGATGATGTGTCTAAGTGGGAATCCCCATACTTGTTGTAGAAGAAGTAATTATAAAAATTGTACTTTTACTGATGGCCTATGGTGACTATTCTGTGGTAGGATAGCTTAACTGTATGTTTGTATAATGGTGGTATGAGAATTGAAATGTTCAAATACAATTATCGAAAGGTAAAAGAAATGTAAAAACAGAACAGAAATATAAAAATAGCCCTTATCTGCAGGAATATTTACTTTAAAACAGGAAGGTATGGGCTGGGTATGGTATGATGATGAAAAACAAATAAGGTTGTTTAAAGCTCTCAGAATAATGATGATATCAAAAAGCTGCTTTTCCCAAATGTAAATGTATTCCTGTACCCTTGCTGAAAGGGCAGTTGAAGAGAAAAACTGTCCATCAGCTCAGGACCTTAGCCAGGATTCAGATATTTGGAATGACATCACTTAGTCACTTGTGTTTGAAACACCCTCCCTTCACACTGTCACTGCAGGTGGGGTCCAGATGTTTTCATAAGACTGCCATGAGCCCCCAATGCAAAACTTACAACTTTGTAACTTTACATTGCATGTGAGTGCATGATAAATTTGCTTTTATGATCAGGGTTTCTCTTTGTAACATTAACTGAATAGACATTTGTTAGGATGGTTTGTCTGTGAATCCATTCATATTCAGTGATGTGTATTCATTCCATCTAGCAGATACTGGAAAGTATGCGTTTAAAATTTGTTATCCTCTTGAAAACTTCTTGCAGTACAATGGTGTTCCACAAATCCCTATTGAATTGAAGGATTATCCCTTACTACAATAGAGCTAGTCAGATTATTTGACAGTTTGATGTTGTATGTACAGTTCAAGCTGTTGGCTAAAGAGACTCACCCAGTGCCATGCATGTACTACAGTGTCATAGTAATTTCTGTAAAAGGGGTAGAGCTGGAGATTGGTATAACAAGCTGGGAGAGGAGGAGGGGGGGGGATACCTCCACCTATTATTACAATTGTTGTAATGATTTTTGGATTCAGCTTTTCTGAGTAGTTAATAATATACATTCCAGGTGTTGGCTTACAAAAATCTCCAGACATGTGGTTACAAAAATCGAAACCACAGTACAATGTTCATGCAGTTGCTTTTCTTTTTTTGAGTCTTTGCCAAAGGCAGGCAAGGAATCTATGCGATGGTGTGTGTATGTGACGCCCAGCTTGTAAACACCATATCTCAAGATAGCAATGACCGACACTTTTCATATTTTATATATAGATTCGTCATGTTGAGAGGAAGAAGCCTATTGTTTTTGGTGAGGTATAAAGGTCATTTGAGGTCATCAGATGTCAAAAACTGAGAACTTTGTAAACATGGTATCTCAAGTTGCAATGACCGACACTTTTTATACAGGTATTTTGGTATACAGATTTGTCATGCCAAGAGGAAGAACCCTATTGTTTGTGGTAGAGGTCAAAGGACATCTGAGGTCGCTGGAGGTTAAACTGCGAAAACCTTGTAAACGGCTTGTAAACATGATATCTCAAGATGGCAATGACTGACACTTTTCATATTTGGCATATAGATTCGTCATATTGAGAGAAAGAGCCCTATTGTTTTTGGTGAAGGTCAAAGGTCATTTGAGGTCACTGAAGCTAGAAAACCGAAAAGCTTGTACTCACAATACTTCAAGGTAGGTATGAAGGACACTTTTCATATGTGGTATATAGATTTGTCATGATGTAGGAAGAACCCTATTGTTTTTGGTGGAGGTCAAAGGTTATCTGGGGTCACTAATGGTCAAAAAGCAGAATTTCCCAAGAATTCCCAAGATCATCATATGGGGTCACCAGAGGTCAAAAAGCAAAATATCCCAAGTATTCCCAAGATCATCATCTGGGGTCACCAGAGGTCAAAAACAAATTTCCCAAGAATTTCCAAGATCGTCATCTTTGGTCACCAGAGGTCAAAAGCAAAATTTCCCATGAATTCCCGAGAATGTCATCTGGGGTTATCAGAGGTCAAAAGCAAAATTTCCCAAGAATTTCCAAGATCTTCATCTTCGGTCACCTGAAATTTTAATGTTTGCCTTAAAAAGCAAATATTCTCTTATTCCTTTAAGGCTTGTTCAGCCAGTGAATGGAAGCGATTTACTGCTCTCTTGGCATTTAGAAGTCATTCTTATGAGTTTAAATTGGTCAGTGTGGCAAATGCAAAGCCTGCTAACTTGAAAACAGATTTTTTTTCAGTCTTGCATGCAGGCAGATCGCTGGGTAGTGGACAATTTTACTTTTGAAAATTTCCCTCTTTGTATAGGCGGGTACTTCATTAATAATGGAAGGTAGTTTTGTTTGTTTTTCAATGTGTAATCATGTATTTTTGTTTCTTCTCAGGGGGTGGCACTTCTTGGTAAGCTGTACAGGGTTTCTTAATGCACTTCCTTTTACACAATGTGCTACTTATATGCTTCTCTTATTTGTTTGTTAAATTTGGGTTGACATAAATTAAAAACAAATGAAATGAAATTATATCAAGTCAAATCAATTGTGGTCGCGTAAGTCAGCCTCCTCAAACTGGGCAGCTCTTCAGGGAAAGTAAATTCACCTTTCTTCTTTTGTCACTAACAATTTGGTTTACTAGGCTGCTGTCTAAACTGGAACTATTTCTCTAAATATTCGCTATATTTTTCTTATTAACATATTCTCCATTATACGATGAATTGTGATCTAGTAAAGAGCAAAGAAATGACCACCTCCCCCACCGAGTGACATCTCCTCGGGCAACTGTCTGATGTAAGACAGTATATAACCCTGTGCTCCCCACCTTCTCAAACTTGCAAGTTTCTTGTCACATTCAGCAGAAGTGGTCGTAGCAACCCTCCACACCCAGCAGGAATACATTCACTGTGGTTATATGAACACATGGGCTACACTATCCAAGAATACATTAGCATGTATTATATTGCGCATGTTTTGCTTCAAGTAGGTAATTATAAGCAGAACAAGAGGCAATATATAGTTTGCAACTCTGACAGCAATTCTACAGCTAAATTCCAACCAGAACTGGCGACCAAGTATGATTTCCGTCTTCATCATTACATGACACGATGGGTTGAATGTTAGCCTTAAATATGCTATATTAATGCAGAAACATTAAACCAAAGAGTCAGATCGAGAGATTGAGAAGCTTGCCCAAGACTGTTCATTCTGCATGAACAGTCAAAAACAGAGCACCATTGTTGCTTTGTTCACAGTTTTATCTTTCAGAAGGTACAGTATAGCATTCTAGTGTTGTAAAGGCCCTGTCACACTAGGCTGGATGTGATGTGATTTAATAAAAATATGATAAAAAAAGTTGCAAGTAAAACCCTTTCATAATAGGAGTGGTAGGACATGATATGATGCTTTGCAATACACAGATAAAATTGAGTTGAAATAATTTCAATTTTTACCCACTTGTCAAAGAGTGTAGTTTTGTGTGAACGATGATGATAGAATTACCATTTTGTTAGATCAGATGACTAATCCAGATTTGGAGTATCACTGAGAGAGGAAGAAAAAGTGGCCTATGATATGAAAGGCCTGGTAACATTTTATCGCATCATACTATACGGCATCATACTGTGTCCAGTATAATGTTAAAGGGACTTAACCACAAGATACTTAGCCAAAGCTTTTAAGTTCTTTCGGTATTTTGCTGTTGGATTTAATATTAAGCATATGGTACTAGGAAAAACTGTCAATTGTTTTTTCACTTTTTCTCCTCAGTTTTAGATACAGCAGGGCAAGATGAATTCAGTGCAATGCGTGAACAGTACATGAGGTCCGGTGAAGGCTTTTTACTTGTGTTTTCTTTAACCAATAGAACAAGGTAAATATGTAAAAATGTAAAGTGGAAACTAGACAATGTATTGTTTGTAAGCTACGGTGAACCACAGGTGGTTCTAATGTTATTTAGTGCACTTCCATGAAAAATCATGTTCAGTAGCCAGAATTGGCATTTTTGGTCATATATGCACCAAACATTACATGCCATATTAGTCAAAACTTAGCCAATTTGGCCATATTACGAGGTGATTTTCTTATTATGTGTATACTGGGGTTATCATGAGTCAATCACATAATGAACATTGTGACAATAAAATCTAAAAACATGTACTAAAATGAATAAAACTTTGCAGTAATGTTTTCTAATTAGTCTGCCTCATTTTGCTAAATTTTGGTCTCATCTGGACTGAATGTAATCCATAGAAATTAAATTTTGAAATGTACGGTAGGTGGCAGCACACAACAATGTTTATGAAGGAATCTTGAGTCAATCGCCACAGTAAAAGAGCAAATAAAATAGTATTAATTGCCACATTTAAGAATACTAATGTTAATAAACAAAGAGAATGTTGTCTTTTCTGTCAAAATTTTCACTGAGAGCTTCATCAAAGACATTTTGGTCATCATTTTTGGTAACATTCAAAAATTTCTAGTTCATTCTTATGCCAAAACTTAAAAGTTTGGCTGTGAGTATGCTTATGCTTTGAATATGGGAAATCATAAGGCAAAAACTGTATTTAATGTTATTTGAAGAATATGCATTGCAGGTCATGCTTAGGTTGGAATCACTTTGCCCCTTCCTGCTGTACTAGCATTTAGAACACAGTGATCGACTCATGATTACCTACTATATAAGAACGTACTAAATATTAATGTTAGAACTGCCTGTGCCGTGAACCATATTGGGCTAGTATCCATACTGAAATTTTACTTTTGTTAGATTGTACATATGTAGGTCTATACACACACAGTATATGAAGCAGAGAAGTGGACCATTAAGAGGGAACTGCAGGAGTGTTAGTTCATGGGCCCATATTAAGGACCTCTGAGGCCTGCAAGCCATTTATGGCTTGCAGGATGGTTTGTTCCAGCCTGTGTGGCAATTCAAAAGTGTTTTATGTCAGCAACACAGTGAGATTCAGTTAAAAATTATTTTTTACCCACTATTTATTCTGCTCACCATTTTCTACATGTTTTAGGTATAAATGCTATATAGTGCCATTAATAGTGCAGTACATACTACAGTACACTTGTGCATATAAAATGCATTTTTATGCATAAACCAGAACCTTAGTACTATTGTAGTTACACTTTTGAAGATATATGTGAAAGACAGGCAACATGTCATTTAACAGGAATGTACATGACGTTACTGTTACACATCTACATGTATCTAGTAAGAAAAATTTTTGTTGGCACTATGTTTAGGTTCAGGTGGATTCTGGGGATCAGAAACCCTTCCCACTCCTGTTAGTGTGTTGGAAATCAAAAAAAAGATGACTTTGCAATGTAAAGTGAAAAAAACGTACCATACAAAATGGCATCAAAAATTCAAAAGTGCTGTTTTTGAGGAGCACTTCGACATTTGCATGCACTAATTTTCATAGCTGCTTGTTGAAATTATAACTTCACACATGGTCAAATCAACCTGCCATTAGTCTGAGCTAAGATATACTTTAAAAGTAAATAGTGAAGTTGGGATATTCATTTTGTGTTGCTGTGTAGCTTCAAGCATACAATGTCATTTAAAGATAGGATTATGCTTCATTTTTATCCTCCTAAATTTGTAGATATTCCACAGATGGAAGGGATGTTTTCCTGGTCTCAATAGGGCTCACTCTTAAGTGACTGGGTCCCACATACTCTATTTGGGGAGGGTTTGGTGTATCCCTCAGGATGTACAGTGCTGTTAGCCTGCAAGTGTTTATGTAACTATCAAAAGGTCAAAACCTTGTAAACACTATGTCTCAAGAAGGGTAACTATGAGGGATCTCATACTTGTCAGGTGGATTGCCCATATTGAGAAGATAGTCCCTATTGTTTTTGGTGGAGGTCAAAGATTATTTGGGATCACCAGAGGTTTAAGATCAAAACCTTGTAAACACTATATCTCAAGAAGGGTAACTGTGATGGATCTCATATTTACCTTGTGGATTGCCCATATTAAGTAGGTGATCCATATTGTGTTGGGTGGAGGTCAAAGTTCATTTGGGGTCACCATAGGTCAAAAGGTTGAAACCTTGTATACATACAGTAATATCTCCAGAAGGTAACTTTGTGGGTTCTCATATGTAGCATGTGCATTGCCCATATTCATTAAGTGATTGCTATTGCTTTTGGTGGATGTTGAAGGTCATTTGGGGTCACCATTGGTCAAAAGGTCATAACCTTGTAAATGCTGTACCTCAAGAAGGGTAACTGTGAGGGATCTCATGTAGCTTGTGGATTGCCCATATTAAGTAGGTGATCCCTATTGTTTTGGTGGAGGTCCAAGGTCATGTGGGTCACCAGAGGTCAAAAGGTCAAAACCTTGAAAACACTATCTCCAGAAGGTTAACTGTGAGAAATCTCATACTTAGCATGTGCATTGCCCTTATTGAGTAGATGATGTTTTTGGTAGAGGTCAAAGGTCGTTTCGGGTCACCAAAGGCCAGAAGGTCGAAATTTGGTAAACATGATATCCCCAGAAGAATAACTGTGGGGATCTCAAACTTAGTATGCGTGGATTGTCTGTATTGAGTAGATGATCCCTGATGTTTTTGGTTGAAGTCAAAGGTCATTTGGGGTCACCAGAACCCAAAAGGTCAAAACCTTGTAAAACACTATCTCAAGAAGGATAACTGTGAGGGATCTCATACTTGACATGTGGATTGTTTCTGTTGAGGAGATACTTCTTATTGGTTTTTGTGGAGGTCAAAGGTCATTAGGGGTCACCAGAGATCAAAAGGTCAAAACCTTGTAAACAGTTTCTCAAGAAGGACAACTGTTAGAGATTGCGTTCTTATATTAAATAGATGATCCCTGTAATTTTTTGTGGAGGTCAAATGTCTTTTGGGGTCACAAAAGGTCAAAACCTTATGAACTTGATATTTTAAGGAGGATAACTGTGAGGGATCTCATAGTAGGCCTGTGGATTGTTCATATATTGTTCTCATTTAGCATGTAGATGGCCATATAAGGTAGGTGGTCCCTATTGTTTTAAGTGGAGGTGAAAGGTCATTTTGGTTCTCAAGATTTCAAAAGGTCAAAACCTTATTAAGATGATATTTCAAGTAGGATTACTGTGAGGGATCTCAAGCTTGTCGTGTGGGTGATTCTTGATCGTTTCAATATATCCATTTGGCAAGGAATCATCAAGTCTTTTGGCTTTCAGGTTAATTGTTTGTCTGTCTATGGATAAACCTACAAAAAGAGTTATGACTGGGCATTTATTCTCTTGTTTAATAGCAGAAGTATTAATAATAATCATATTATTTTCATTTTGAATATGCCAATATCTAGGAAAAAGGCACATGTATCACAATTTTAACCATGATCAGTGACAAGTTGTTTTTGACACAAATCCTCCAGTGCAGTAGCAGCTCTAACGGTGTGATCCATGACAATTTACCCCACAGGTATCCATTTAACCCCTAGGTGGAGAGAAGCAGTTGAGGTAAAATATCTTGCCCAGGATACACAATGTAATGATCCAAGTGGACATTTGACCAAAATAGTGTTGCCTCCCTCCCTCCCTTCCCCATCCTAACTCACTGTAGTTCTTACTCATAGAAATTGCATCTGGCAACATATTTTGTGTAATATTTTTAAGCCAATCTCTTTATTTTTTTACACTTCAAGTGAACTTGTATTGAACTTGTAAACATTGATCAGCATGGCACAGTGATATAGCATATGGCAATGTCCCAAAATGCAAACTGAAAACTCTGTCAGATGACTTTGATATATTTGCAGGATGTCGAATACTGACAGCAGGTCATTGCAAGGCAAGCCGTTAAAGTGATAATTGGCTTTTAAAACCCTCAGGGGACAGGTGGGAGAGATTATTGGGTTAGGTCATTAAGTTCATTTGTTTCTACCTTGTTTCTAGCTTAGATAGCTTAGATATACAGACATAATGGCTACTTCAGAATGGTTTGATTTGAATAATTATAACTACAAGGAATAACTGTTTGAACTGTAGGGCATAGTAGCATCATTGTTCACACCTCATAAACTGTACTGCTGTTATTTCAGGGGTCATCTTCTGGGTTCCATTTGTGGTTCCTTGCTTTAGCAAAAAACCTATGGAGTCAGGTTGGCGTGTGTGTATGTGTGTGTCTGTGACGCTTGCTTTGGTACGCTGTAACTCAACAAGGGAAAAATAGACTAAACTTAAACTTGGTATATGGATGCGTCGTAGTGAGAAGGTGTGCCCTATTGTTTTGGGGGAAGGTCAAAAGTCATCTGAGGTCACCAGGGGTCAAACACTGAAAACTTGTTGTTAACACAGTATCTCAAGGTAGGAAGCTTGGATAGATTTCGTACGTGGTATGTGGATGACTTATGGTGAGAAGATGAATCCTGTCATTTTTGGTGGAGGTCAAAGGTCATTTGGGGTCACTGAGAGTCAAATACTGAAAACCTTGTTAACGCAATATCTCCAGGAAAGAATCTTGGATAGATTTCATACTTGGTATGTAGATCCACCATAGTGAGAAGCTGTGCCATACAGTTTTTGGTGGAGGTTAAAGGTCATCTGGGGTCACCAAGGGTCAAAAACTGATAACCTTGTTGTTAGCACAATATCTCAAGGTAGGAAGCTGGGATTAATTTCATACTTAGTGTGTGGATGCCTTATGGTGGGGAAAATATTTTTTTGTGGAGACCAAAGGTCATCTGGGGTCACTGGAGGTCAAACTCTGCAAACCTTTTCAACTCTTTATCTCATTGTAGGAAGCTTGAATAGATTTATGCTTTGAGGTGTTGCATTAAATCCAGCAGAAAATCCATATGAGTTTTGTCGGATGTCAGAGGTGAAATCACTAGATGCCAAAAAGCAAATTCCCAAGAATTCCTAAAGTCAAATATAAGCACAAAACTGTATCATTCCAGCACATTAAGATCACATTCACTCAATGACTGAAAGATGTGGGACATCTTTCAGAGATGCCAAGTATCTCAATTTTAGTTGAAATTATAGTATTACCATTTTAATCCATAATTCTGCCATTATGAAAACCTGCATCAAATACCTTACTATTGCAGAAGATTCTCTGCCCACAAAGCAGAGGATTGTTGTGAATGTTCACTAGACAGACATTTGTCCTTAGATTAGGACATGTTAGCTTGCAGAAATTGGAAATTGGAATTGATTAATTAAATGCTACTATGGGTTGTTAGTTTTATAAAGAGAACTAAGTTACTGATCATTTGGATCAGATATCATTGAGCGTGCATGAATTGTGATTGCTTAATTGAATAAAACAAATTGTAACTGTATATACTGTCTGTGTTGATATCCCTTGAAGTGCCTGTATTTCTTCAGAGCAATTTATTTATGCTTGAATGTGTTAACACAATATGTGCATTGTCTACGTAGCAGATTTTGTGCATCTACAGAAATACTGGTTCATTCAGTAGTTGGCTCAGTTTCATTACATTCAGCAAGGAACTACAGTGCCCATTGGGCTCTTGTTGTTATATGCCTCTGTCATTTCTCTACATCTGTGAACATACTGAAGCCTGTTGCAATCAGCAGTTTGTACTAGCTGTAGGTTAAATTTTATCTCCAACCCCACTCATTTGTTATCATTTAAACTTCTAAAGTTGCACTTTGTGGTAGAAACCTTTAACAGTACTGTACAATCTATTCTTGCTCCTACTTATCACACCTACAGGTATTACTACTATTTTAACAGTCCTGTGTACCACAGGAACTGTTTGTTGATTCTTACTGAGTGAGTTTCATAAGTTGTGTCAGCTCCTTTACTCATGACACATGAATGAAGTTTTACTTTTGAGTAATACAGGGGGTATTTAGTACAGTGGTGTTACCTCAAACTTCATTTTCTTTCAGTTTTGATGAAATCTATAAATACCACAGACAAATACTCCGAGTTAAAGACAGGGATGAATTTCCTATGATCCTCGTCGGAAACAAATGCGATCTGGAATCAAGCAGACAGGTAGGATGTGTGGGGTATTTTTTGCTCGACTATTGAAAGGAAAACCTTTTTTATTTATGCACCGGTCATGATGGGGAAGCACATTTTTTTGACTGTATATTGGCGCTATGATAGGAAGCCTGTTTCCTTTATAACTTTGTTCCATTTCACTTGATGGTCTGGTACTGAAGAACTTGTTAAGAGGTTTGGGTTTGAATGGGGTGGGGAATGGGGGGCTGGGAGAGTAGTGACTTAATTGGGCTGTGGGATTAAGAGCGAGGGCATGGGAGTTCGAATTTAGGCTGTGAGGGTTGGTCAGGTATATATCCACACTTCTTTCATATTAAGTTATGATTTGGTTAAATGTAGTTCAGGGTACTGGTATCTCTGTAGTCTGCTTTGGCTTCTATCAGAGTCTGACTTACATTGAATTCTAAATCTGGATTAGGATGCTATGTTTTCAGCACCCTGTACCTCTCTTGACAAAAGGTCACATGATCAGAGTCAACATCATTCTCTTTTTATCAGTTTCTTGGAAGAATTAGGATATGTTTTGGAGTTAGCTGGGTTCATCTTCCTGTTTTGTTTGGGTATTTTGTTGGGTGAAAACCATTCTAGATTCCACTTAATTATTCCAGAAGGATAAATAAAATTTCAGTTCCGTACTTAACCTTTTATAAAGAGGCTTTCTTGAGAAACACGGACTGTTCAGAACATGTTATGGCATGTAAGGGATAATTTGTAAATCACATCTTCATCCTGAACTTTCTTAGTTGGGGGCACAGTACTATAACATATGTGTGCTAGCGTTCTCTTTAATACAATGGGATGATACTCTCTTACAAAGCAATACTATGGCCAATTAGCAAATACATTGTGAAATATGACAATGAGGTTTTACAGCAAGCAGAAGGTATGATGGTTCATACCTTTGCCATAGACCTTTTTCCAAATAGTAGTCACAAAGGATTGTGGGATAGTTTTTGTGTGCTTTTATTTTTGTCAATGGCATTTTACTGTGGATAAGAATGATGCAGACCAAAATGCTATCCCACAATCCTTTGTAGTTGCTATTTGGAGAAAGGTCTATAGCACAGTAAAGGCTTATTTTTTGACTTTTTTGTTCCAAGAACTATCATCTACATACAGCATCTCCATTCATATGTACTTGACCCAACTTCCAAGTGAAAAGTACAATCCAGATAAATTAAGTGTGATATGTTGACTTTAACAGTCAAACACATAATGTTATGAATAATTAAAGGTAATATGCCACAGTTCAGTATGGATTACCTCATGAGAGTTGTACAAATTTAGTAACCACTCAAATGTTTAAAGTGGTTTTTATGATGGACTCTAGACAGCACTGTAGTTACCTTTCACCCCCTCCCCTTTTCCCCCACTATCTCTAAAAAATATCTTGGATGTTAAGGCATGCCTCATGTGTCTCATGTGGGAGGAGAGAAATGTTTTGAAATTAAATTTTGAATGTTGCACCTTTGCTTGATCACATGACAGCTCACAGACAGTATATAGTTTGTAACTTTTATCTGATTTAATTCCCTGTTCCAGACTGTCAGACTGACCAATTTCCTGCTCCCTTGCTATCACGGTACCCATTCGTATTGGGGGTAGTTTAATGAGGTCATTACCCTGCAGGTCTTTGGATACCTGTTGCAATCTGCTTCCTGCATACATGCACATTACATTGGGCTTTAGGTGTAATGTACTCTTACCCATACTTCCACTGTCCTGTACATGCCTTTACTAATACCACAATGATATTGCATGCGTGCTCTTGGTGCAGTTATTTTTCGACAGTAAGCTACAGCGGTTATGGGAGAAACCTGCAGTGTCTTAAGTTATGGATTACAACTTTATGCTGGGTGGCTTTCAGTTTAGCAAGTCTATTTCGCTCTTCCTTACCTCCTATTTACCTATGTAACCATTATTGCCTGCAATAACCGTCTGGCAAAAAACTAATAGCACCGCGGTATCCCCTGCCTATAGAGGGCGCCTACAACCCTAAAACGTCCTTCTGCATTTTTGCCTCTCCGTGTTTAACACGTCCTTAAAACTCGTCTGGTGAAAAACTGCGTTATTTTCTCCGACCTACCTTTTGGAGTTTTCCTTCCACCGTCTTTTGCACCGTGAAGACGTCCTCATCGTCTACCTCTGCCGAAATCATGAGTATCCTCTTCTCGTTAGGTGTTTTTTACCTTTTTTTCTAGCCTATTTAACTATGAGGATTTTCGCCTTGCGCGATCCTCCGTTATGTATACATATTTGTACAGGTAGCAGTCTCGCGCCGCCATTTTGTTCTTACTGCGTCATTATCTTTGGGTCCTACCTTCGGCCCTTTTTCGGGCCTTCCCCCCCCCCTTTTTCCCCCCTCAACTCGCTTGGTGCTTGTTTTTTCGTTCCCTGGGGTCGTCTTACATTTTGTATCTCTTTCAGGCGACGATCCTAGGGCTACGTTGCGTTTTTGCTTCATTTTATGCATTCCTTACGATCATGTTGTTCTGATGCTTTACCGTATTACCTTCGTATATCGTGATATTACTGTTCTCATTCCCGATATATGTTATCTTGCATATGTTCACTTTATCTAGTCTTGCTTGTGATATTGCTTTACTTATAAGATATTTACTATGTATATCATGATGCATTTCTACTAGCTCGTTTACCGTGCCTTTAGGCTTCGCCCTTATGGCTTTCTCGGTATCTAAGCTCTCTAATCCGGCCTTTGTTTGGCCTTCCTGGTTGTCCGGTAAGTCTTGCTTTCGGCCGGGGCTTATTCTCCGGCCCGTGTTTGTTTTCCTTATCGCCTTTGTTCAGATTCCAAATGTAGCTCATGCAAGAAATTCAAGCCGTTTGCCGCCTGGGATTTTCATGAATTGTGCCCAGCCTGCCGTGAATGCTCCTCCAACTCACCTTGTCAGGTTTGCCGTGGTTGGTCTGCCCGTGAATGGGACTTAATCCGCCAGAGATCAGAAGAAAGAGGGAAAGCTATCCCAAAGAAGAAACGTTCTTCCAAATCTTCAAAGGCTTCTTCCTGCAAATCTTCCAGTCATGGCTCTTCTCATTCAAGATCTCAATCGAAGAAGAAGAAATCTGTTTCGGGTTCTGCTCCGGCAAACCCCACAGAAGAGGCAATCAGAACCGGTTCGGGCTCTGCAAGGCCAGGTCCTACGGTTCAATCTTCCATGGAAAATGCCTCTGAGATCGGTGGAAGCACTGCTTGGACAGGCTTGCCGCATCTCCCTTCAGACGTTCAACCAGAGACCGGAGGGAACGCTGTGAATCCAGCCTTACCGAGTCTCCCTGCGTCCAATCCCACCGAGACCGAAACTCAGTCCGGTAACCATGACAACTGTCAACCGGTGCCCATTACTTGTACAACCACACCCGTGGACAACCAGATCTCGGCTTCTAATGTGGACCCGTCTCACCTCCAACTAGTTCCGAGTTCAGGTATTCCTGCCCAGGATCCCGGTGAGGATATCGAGCTGTCCTTCTCCTCCGACCTTCGGTCCGCTCTAACCAGAGATTTCGAGGGTTTTTCGGAAAGAAGCCGTTCATCACGCCGCTCGAAATCAGGGTCTAGGAAGAAGAGAAGACGCCGCCGCTCTTCCTCTTCATCCTCTTCCAGTAGTCACCGTTGTCACAGGAGACGTCGCCCCGACAGCTCCCTTCCAACGGAAGCCCTCTCCCAGTTAGTGGCTTTACTCTCACAATCCGTGGAACGCCTTCCTGCTTCCAACATTCCGGACCCTACTCATCCCCAGAGCGGTCCCGTAGAGGTGGATCCTGAATCAGCTCTCGAAAATCCTGACACTATTGGAGATTCTTCCTCCGATCAGGAACAGGAAACTCCTAACGTGGGCGTTCCTCGCTTTCGAAACGATCGTTGCTTCTCCGATGATGCTTCCGACGACTCGGACGACGATCCTATCCTAGGTACTATGTTTTCCAGAGACGCTTTCGATAAGGCCGTTGACGTCATCAGGAAACAACTTGGTTTCGATCCTCCTCCTCCTCCCGAATCGACTTCTTCCAAAAGATCGAAACTCTCCTTGAATAAGCCTTCATTTCCGGCGAGATCAGTCATGCCCGTAGATGTGGAATGCTTCGACCGCTTCGAGTCTCAGGCTAACTCCAAGAAATGGCGGGCCTTCCCGAAAAGACAATCCACTGACTTCCACATCAGTGACCAGGATTATAAAGCGTTCTTCGCTTCTCCTACTATCCCAGAGTCCTGCCTGGACAAGCTTAAGGCTTCTGGCTCGGTAGACCACAAGGGATTCTTCCGTTCCCCCGCAACCAAGAAATCCTTTTTGTCTCTTCAAAACATCGACTTGGCTGCCAGAACAGGCATGAAGTTCGCCTCCTCACTACTTCTCTTCGCCGAGGTACTGTCCAAATCATTCAGGCAACCTGGTACTGAGGAAGTTCCCCGCAAAGACACAGGTGCCATCGTAAATCTTCTAGGACCGATCTCTAGGCTTGCGTATGACCAATTCGCCAAGGTCGCCGTCAGGGCTTCTATGGACAGAAGGGAATTGGTCCTGGATAACATCCATTGGCCCTCCAGAGACATTCAACGTCGCTTCATGGACTTGCCCCTCTCGGGCCCCGACCTGTTTGGTGGAAAATTCGACGAACAACTCGCCGCCGAGATCAAACGTAAGAAAGACATAAACAAGGCGGACTTCACCTTCACCAAGGACTCTCGATCTTCCAAGTCCAGGAAGTCTCCTTCCAGACCATCCTCTCACCGCCAACCTAAGGCTTCCGGATTCCCGTCTCGCCGTAACCAGCCTCCTACCCACCAACAACGAGGCAGATCCCGGAACCAACCTTCCTTCAGGGGTTTTTCCGGTACTTCGTCGGCTCCTTACTCTACCCGCCGTCCATCGAGGGGATCTAGCCGCTCCGGTTCCCGTGGCTCCGGCCGTTTCCAGCCCAAGCCCTAGGGATGCCCACTCTACCGATCAACTCCCGTCGGTAGGGGGGAGACTCCTTCATTTCGCAAAACAATGGGAGTTTCTCAGCCCGGACCCCTGGGTCCGCAGCGTCATACACCAAGGCTACAAACTAGAGTTTACCAGTCCTCCTCCTTCAAAGGGACTGTTCCGGTCAACTCCGATCCCAAAATCTCGAGACCAACGCCTAGCCCTGGAAAAGGAGATTTCCGACCTCCTGAGGAAGAAGGCTATCTACGTCGTCAAAGATTTTCCGACCAAACTTCATCGCTCCTCCTTCTTCCTCACCCCAAAGAAGCCAGATTCCTGGAGACCGATAATAAATCTCAAGCCTCTGAACAAAGCGTACATCCGTCCCAAGAGATTCAGAATGGAGACCCTTGCCGTAGTTCTATCGTCCCTACAACGAGGCTCATGGGCAACCTCTATAGATCTAAAGGACGCCTATCTCCACATCCCCATTCACCCGTCTCATCACAGGTTCCTGGCTTTCAGATACCGAAATATGGATTTTTGCTTCCGAGCTCTTCCCTTCGGCCTCTCCACTGCCCCAAGGGTTTTCACAAGAGTCACCAAAGTCGTTCTGGCTTTCCTCCGAAGACAAGGCATCCATGTATTCGCCTATCTAGACGACTGGCTGCTGGTGGGTCGCTCAGCTCAAGAGACGTCCGATCTCACCGCCTACACCGTCTCTCTCCTAGAAAACTTGGGGTGGATCATCAATGTCGAGAAGTCCTCGCTAATCCCAACTCAAACGATCACCTACCTCGGAGCAGTCCTAGATTTCCGAACCGGTACAGCCTCCCCTTCCCCTCAGAGAGTTCTCACTCTGTCAGACATGGCCTCGGACATGCTCACACGTTCCAACGCTCCGGCAAAAACGTGGCTCCGCCTTCTAGGCCTCATGGCCAGCATGGTAGATGTTATTCCGTTTTGCCGCCTCTTCATGAGGCCAATCCAGATTCACCTTCTCGAGTACTTCTCCCCGTCTCGGAGTCCGCTGTCAAAGAGGGTTCCAGTACTTCCTTCCGTCAAAGATCACCTACTCTGGTGGACGCATCCACACAATATAACCTCGGGGAGACCATTCAGGGAAGTCAGACCCAAGTCGACGATCACGACCGATGCTTCGCTTTCCGGATGGGGAGCAGTCTGGGAGTCGGAGACCCTGTCAGGCCTATGGAACTCGAAAGACTCCTCCCTCCACATCAACCTCCTGGAACTTACGGCCGTTCACCTAGCCATCTCCAAATGGGGTCCTCTCCTCAAGAACCAGGAGGTATCAGTCCTGTGCGACAACTCCACGACTGTTTCCTACATCAACCGTCAGGGCGGAACCAGGTCCACCTCCCTTTGCATCAAAACCTGGGATCTCCTTCATCTCTGCCGTCATTACAACATCCTCATAAGAGCCTCCCATCTCGCCGGCCAGGAGAATGTTATGGCAGACGCTCTCTCCAGAGGGAACCTACAGGAAACGGAGTGGTCCCTATCTCAAGTCTGGGCCAATCACATCTTCCAGATTTACGACAAACCTATGCTGGACCTGTTCGCAACCCCGTCCAATACCAAACTTCCCGTGTTCTGTACGAGGTACTTCCATCCCCAAGCCTGGTCGACCGACGCTCTAGCGATCACATGGGACAACCTCTATGCCTACGCGTTCCCCCCTTGGTGTTTGATTCAACGCGTACTCCTCAAGCTGAGGGAGTCCAACACAGTCCTCCTCCTGGTCGCCCCATATTGGCCCAACCAGCCGTGGTTTCCTCTACTCCTGGAGATGCTAATCGACTACCCCTTCAGGTTTCCACTTCGAACCAATCTTCTAACTCAGGCGGGAGGGAAGATCTGGCACCAGCGTCTTCAACACCTCAGTCTAGCAGCTTGGAAACTATCACCCAACGTTTCACTAGTGAAGGACTTTCACAGGAAGCTGCGATCATCGCCTCAGGTTCCCGCAGACCCTCTACCTTGTCAACTTACGACTCTAGATTGGTCAGGTTTAGGGACTGGTCCACCGGAAAAGGTCTCGATCCCCTGGATGCACCAGTAGAGGCCATCGCCGACTTTTTCGTCACGCTGTTTAACGAGGGTAAACAGATCAGTACGATTAGAAATTACCGTTCCGCCATCTCATCTATCCACAAGGGTTTTCCGGACGGCTCTTCGATCGGCACTAATACCGCCATTTGTCACCTGCTAAAGGGTATGTTCAATAAAAGACCTCCTAGGAAATGTCTTACCCCCTCATGGTCAATCAACAACGTGCTTACGACTCTGTCTCTCCCTCCATACGAACCGATGCATAACTCAACCCTCGAGCTACTTACCTACAAAACTCTGTTTCTGATAGCCGCCGCATCGGCCAGAAGACGTAGTGAACTCCACGCTTTAACAACCAAGAAGGGCTTCATTCGCTTCAGCCAATCAGGAGTCTTCTTGATTCCGGATCCATCCTTCCTCACCAAGAACGAAACGATTTCTTTCACCCCCGGGGAAATCTACCTTCCTAGTATTTCGTCAGCATCCTCCATTTCGGAAGATAAGAGAGTGTGCCCAGTCAGAGCCTTGAAATGGTATTTAGAAAAGACTAAGCTGATCCGAACTTCGGAAAGATTGTTTCTTATCCCGAGATCTCCCTTTAATCCCGCTTCAAAAGACACTTTATCCAGATGGTTAGTCAAACTCATCACTCCTCACTCCTCTCCAGATGATCCAGTCCATGCTCATCAGCTACGTGCTCATGCCTCTTCCAAGGCCTGGTTTAGTGGAGTTTCTCTAGATAACATCTTACGAGCAGCAGCTTGGAAAACCCCTTCCACCTTCGTTGCATGCTACCTATCAGATGTCATCTCCCAAGAGGGCGCCTTCGCCAGAGCTGTTCTAGGAGTTCCGGACCACCGCCGTCCAGTCCTCCCACCATCTTCTCAGTGCTAATCTGGATACATAGGTAAATAGGAGGTAAGGAAGAGCGAAATAGACTCACCAAAACTCCCTGGTTTGGGAGTCTATGAGCGATGATACTTACCTCCTATTTACATCCCGCCTCCCGGCCCCTTGGACTTTGACGGGATCCTCCACTACTAACAACAAACAGCTCTCTGGTCTCTCTCCGCCTAAGACGAAGACGCTCCCTTCTCTACCAATCATGACTTCGCTCGAACCCGATTACGACACCTCCAATGCCGACTTCGACGCCTTACCAAGCCCTCTCGATGCTCAAGAGCTCTTCGGGTCTCCGAACCAGCTTCCTCTAGGTGAGATTGTTTTTCTTTTCCCTCTTGGGCTAGGTTTGGGCCTGGTTTCAATTTAGGGGGTTCCTCCCAGGGGGTTGTATCGAGGGGTCCCGTGTTTTCTCCACGGGGTAGCCAAAAATGCAGTAGGACGTTTTAGGGTTGTAGGCGCCCTCTATAGGCAGGGGATACCGCGGTGCTATTAGTTTTTTGCCAGACGGTTATTGCAGGCAATAATGGTTACATAGGTAAATAGGAGGTAAGTATCATCGCTCATAGACTCCCAAACCAGGGAGTTTTGGTGATTTAACCCATATTTTGAAACTTCCCAGTTTTGAAAGTCATTTTAGATGAAGGCACATTAGCTAGCAATGCATCTTGCTACATTTGAGACAGTGGCCAGATCATAAACGGAGATGACCACATTTATGTACCGTAGGACTGCTTCTGAGAGAGCCAAAAAATTGGTAGCACTTTTTTCCAAATTGAGTATAAATCATTGATTGTTTATCTTAGATGTGAATTCAACAAATTTAAACTTATCCCACTAACATAGTACCTAAATGTTTTTCATTGGAGGTATCACCTTGATAACCCTTTTCTGAACACTAGACTCCAACTGGGAGGTGTTTCATACACAACAAGTGAGACTCACTATTTCTGAATCCTTGCTCAAGCCTTGTTTCAGATGGGAAAATTACAGATGACCTTTTGATGAAGAGCCCTTCTCATATTTAAGATCCAACTGGGGATGGAACCCTGAATCCCCTGATTGCTGTTTTATGGTATTTCAAATACTGTACCTGTGTCCTTTATGTCACAATAACAATCCTGAAAATGTTGTTAGATGATGTACAGTGTACTGTAACATTTGTTGATTAAGCGGGACAGAACTTCCTGAAGGAAGGTTGAGACTAAAGTCATTTCTTGTAACACATATAAAGTCTCATCCCTGACAGTACTTTATTTCCTAATGGTCTGTTTACTTTGTGTCTCTTGCACATTTTTATAACATGCCTGCCAGCTGGGGCTGTTTTCGTTAAGGTTACATGTACTTCTTTCAGAGCAATGTACTGTATCCCATAGCTGTTATCACAAAGAGCAAAATATGTTTCTGCAAAGTCTACAGTATATATCTCAGTTCATAAATGTGCATTTAACCCTGTTTATGTACTGTACCTCATGAAGCAAGTTGTAAACCTCATGAGCTGTACTGTGTTCCTGAGGAGGATACACATTTTTTTAAGTTTCAACAAGTCACAAGAAGTTGGAAACTAAAGGGCAAATACTAAACAATTTCCAAATGGTGTTACATCCCTTAGGGACAAAAATTTAACTGAAAGGGACTAACTGCTTACCTGCAGACCTCTCTCTCATTGGTGTGTTATTAGGCTTGGGGTACTCCAGTATTTTTGGGAGAGATACCTACATCCTTTAAGAGCTCATAACATTCATGTTTTCGATATTATTGAAAAGTCTCAAGGATTTGTGACTTCAGCGAAATTGAAATCGCTACTGGCTCCTAGGCTGTTTAGGAGTCTCGACTCTGAAGTGGAGGTGGGTATTAAACCAGCACAAGCCTTTTTGTTTTTGGCTCCACTTCTAGACTGGTTAAAAGGAACAGATACTACATAAGAAGGGTAACCGAAAGGTAAAGAACTTCAAGACTGAACACGTGCTTGACTAAGCACATACCTCTTCTACATACCTGTATCTTGTAATCCAAATTATTTGTGATTCATAAATACTAGTCGTGGAGGTATAAGAGGTACAGACAGTATCAATCATTTAATTATGTCATCTTCCATCTATAGTTTGACTTTCACGGTCTTTCAACTACTTTCCTCTGTATCCTTTTTCTTTGAGTTGGTCATATCACCTTTCATCAGTGTTGTGTTTGAATCAAGTCTTGATGTGGAGTCTCAAGTCATGTCCAGTCTTCCCTGAGCTTGAGTTGAGCCATTTTGAGTTTTAAGGTCCCAGTCGCCTCGCTTCCCACTGTATTTCAGTAAAGTCATTCGGAGTCACCTGATCCTTTAGGTTGAGTCACCTTGAGTCTCTGATCTCTGAATTCGAGTCACCTTGAGTCTCTGACTTTTACATTGGGTCAGTTTCAGTCCTTCATCAGTTGCTTATGTCCATTATAACTTTAACTGCACCTGGGTTTGCTCTAGGATTTAAGAAAAGAAAGAACCCCTCCAATTCTGGGAGAGGGACATTTAAAACTAAGAAAATTTATGTGTGATATTTGACTTGTTTATACAGGAATAAATGCAGTAATATAAATTAATGCAAACACCTACCATTAACCTTAATCCTTAACCTAACCTCACCCTGGCCCCCAACAAAACCCCTTTGTAAAACTTAGTGTGCATGAGCAACACAAAGATGACATACTGTACAGTCATGTGCATGTATACTGCATGAGTAACTAAGCCTAGGCCTATCTTGAACTGGATCAAGTTAATTGCTCATCCATATGACTTTTAAGTATGTACTTTTAATAAGAAGAGGTGATGTACATCATCTAGGCAACAGAGTAATAGTGTTCATGCTAGGATAGGCCCACATTAGTAACCACTTAAAAGACCACTAACAGAGCCTGTCATGAAAAGGCTCCATACACATATAGTGTATTCAAGGGAGCCTCCTGACGCAGCCAGTGTGCACACACTCAGTGGTAAAAACATCTGTGTTTTTCAACTTAACTGTCTTGACTTCAGTACAACAATATCATAAAATCCTTACAACTGGAAGGAGATACAACTCCGTTCTTGTCTTGTGTAGACGCAAGCGAAATGCATGGCAATGTTACTGTGAGAAAAAGGTTTGTCTAAGTTAACTGTAATGTTGCAATTGCAGCTGTGAACGGTGAACGTAACAGACTACAGTACGTAGGCCTTCTAACAATGGGTAATGTTAGTGTACATCCTTGTGGGAGCACACCTGTTTTAGGACGCCTGCCTTCTTTTTTAAATGTGGTGCTATGGTTTTGTTTCAAATGTATGAGGTACAGTAGTTTTCAATGCAGAATAGACCTAAACCTTTTGGGAAAGGATGGGAACAGGAAATATATCTATATTTTAGTTTCTGTTTTAAGACCATGCAGAATTTCTTGTCAGGGCGGTGGCATGGGTAACAAAGATGAAGACTCAAGTCAATTCGAGTCTCTGTGGGTTAATTAAAGACTCAAGTCGAGTCTTCTAGGTTCTGACTCTCCAGTCAGGGCAAGTCTTTGGAACTTTATTACATGTGGTGTAGAGTCACATCAAGAGTGTGCCTGTGATAATTCGAGTTGAGTCTTATGAGATTGGGACATGAGTCAAGACTCAAGTCTATAAAATCCAGATTCTAATCAGACTGGAATCATTACAACACTGCCTTTGCTTTGTCTTCTTTATGTCATCTTACCAAGTTTTGCATTCATGTCTTCAAGCTCCTTGTTTCCCATCAGCTACCACTTTCATCTCCCTCATCATCAACCCTTCACAAGACATCCCACCTGTAAGACCTTATACATTCATAAACTGCACTTTTGAAATCAGTTTGCAAGAAGTAACTGTTGCAAATGAAGTTTGGTGCCCAAAAGTAGAGACTGGATTAGTCTTCCTGCTGGTATTGTTGCTTCAACAGTTATTCCAACCATAGGGACCTTGTTGGCTAAATTGTCAACCCCATAGAGACCTCTGAGACATGCTGTAAATATGCACGGTAGGTGTTCCATCAGTTGGAAAAGAAGAAGAGATGCCCTTGTTGAATGTGGACTTCAAACACAAACATTTCTATACATTCTTTTAAACAATACCTTTACTTTTCTACCAGGTCTGGAATAGTTTTGGACCAATTGTCAGTATTCATGTATAGGCCGATAGTCCCCATTTTTGTCCTGCATTGGTATCGGTAAAATTAACCTAAAATGCTGATACTGTCTTACCGATATTTCTCGTCCTCTACTTCATAAAATGTTACGCTATATTAGAATGTTTGACTATTAGTCCAAAAATTTTAGCTTATAAAAGTGTAACAGCAATAATAGTGGTAGTGCCCAATAGCCTATAGTTTTGGTAAAGAAAGCTCATTTCTCATATTTCAGTATCGGATTGGTATCGGCCGATACTGGGAACTGAAATATTGGTATCTGTAATATTGGCTACTTGTCATATCGGTACAACAGTAGTCTGGAACTGACAATATGCCATCAAAAAATAATACAGGAGGTAACAGTACCATAGAATAGCCTACTGTACATACAGGTGTTACAGTACCATAGAATAGCCTACTGTACATGTAGTGTTACAGTATCATTACTGTAGCTTCTGGCTGGTTTAGAGAGCTTTGTAAGTGACAGGTTTGAAAGGCACCTTGTACTCTAAATGATTTAGGAATTTCAGTAACATTGTAATGTATTCCTGCTTTCCACCTTAAGGGGAGTTTGACATACTTGATGACATTAATCAAAACAAGCTGTCATGCCCTCAGTGTTTGTGTTAGTGCATATTAAAAAGTCATCAAGGCAAGTGGCTCCTTCAGGCTAAGTTTTGCTGTGGCTGTGGTTCTGCTGAGGCTAAAGTGAAGCCCCGCAAAAGCAAGTGAAATTTTTTCCTCTAGCCGAAAGTGAGCATGACATGACCAAAAGAAACTTTGCATAATGCAAGATTGAATGCAGTGATGCGTAAATATCAATTCCTCACAGTCACAACTGGTGCAATTTGGCACAAGTAGAATTTGAAGAAAAACTTCAAACAATCCAATTTTGAAAAATGCCGCAACAGGTCACCTGACTTTTATGATGCAGTTGGCGGCACACACACTGCACTATATAAGAACGCATATTGAAAAGGCTTATGGCACAATACCCCATGCAACATACAGAGCACACAAAGTGTGGACGGTGTTGGGGGCTTTGAGGCACATCATTGGCCAATATGCATGCATGCATATGTGTGGATATGCTTTATCTTCCTACATTAAGCCTCAGCTCTGTTTTTTGCAAAAAGAACGCATTCGGTGTGCTGTACAGAACAGCTGTGCATATGTATGGACAGCTTGTAACATGTAGTCACTGGTCACACGTGCTGCTGTGGTATTGTAGCACAAGCATTTGCAATGATGTACAAGCTAATGCATCTTAGCATGCACATGATTCTGTTCGGTGTGTGGAACGATGGGTGAGCTGCCTATTAATGCAGTAGTGCTACTGACCATGCCGCCAATGATGTCATGTCTTGAGATGTGCTCACATGTGTTTTTCTGCTTTCGGAGATTTCAGATGGGCTGAGCCTGTCCTGTATTTGGGAATTCTTTAATATGGTCTTATTGCAGTATATATGGACGTAGTATAGTCTGGGAAACATTCGTTCTCCTTCAAGCTATACCCAAAGATTATTTGACCGACTGCAGTGGTCAAGTGGTTAGAGCATCTGACTTGCAGCCGGAAGGTCTAGGGTTCAAATCCTGGCCGGGTCATACCAAAGACTTTAAAAAATGGAACCTACTGCCTTTGTGCTTGGTGCTCAGCATAAACAATGGAGTAGGGAAAACACGCCAGTGAGCCACAACTGGAAAAGAGGCTGTGGTCGTCTCGACTTGAACCAATTGGTTGGAAACTGGGATGTTAAACCTCATCTAACCTAACCCAAAGATTATTTACTGAGAAACTTACTTTGGCCATGTCATGCCCACTCTAAAAGGGTTCTTGTTACTCTGAGGAAAACTTTGGAAATTGGCTGAAGTTGTAGGCCAATAGAGGATGAGCAGTAGTGGCAGGCATATCGCATACAAGTCTGTTAGGGAAATGTTACATGCTTCCTCGGGCTTTGATAAGAAAGCCCGGGTGATCCAACTTACTTCCTTTCAAGTGTACTTATTGATTTGCTTGCTTGGCCGGCCACTTGGCTGCTGAAATTTCTTTGGGTAACCCTATTAATAACATAAAATGCCAATTTAACAATGGCTGCAGTCAGAGCTGGTGTCAGTGGTTACTTTATCCTTCTCCACTGAATAAGTCATGCGAATAATCGGCTAATTAGCCGGCTATGCCCAAGATTGTTGATCACAGATATTATGTTCAGTGATTGACATGGAGAGGTTGGTCTTCAGACTCTAACCCAGTTGTTCACCTCATGTGACTCCTAAGGCTGTGGATACATGACTCTAAAATGTTATGTACTTTGATTAATTTTGGTACTGTACACTTTCCATTAATCGTTGAATTTTGTGCTGATGGTTTTTTATGAGTGCTAGCTGTGGAGTTAAATTGACCTGGTCATGTTGAATTATTCTGATCTTCAAGTGGGGCTGTGCATTGACACTAAAGGGAGTCTGAATATCATACTTGTGTTCAGTGGTCAGTGGTAAGTTTTAGTGAACCAGCGGGGTTGCGTAACAGCGTAAATGTCTGTTGTTTTATGTCTGTTGTTATTCTGTCAATGTAATTATTTTATTAATTACTGTACACATTTAGCGGGGCTCTTCGACACATTGCCATACAGTCACATCCACTGTGCCCTCTGAAAACATAATTTGAATAAATCCCCAATGACTGTGCATGTGGTTTTTTTGTCTTGAGACCAAGAGATCACTTAGTCATGCATTTTCTACACATTCTCTTTAATAGGTTTATGCACCCTTGTGTGTGTACTTGTTTTGGTATAAAGGCATGTCAAGTGCTTTGTGTTTGAGATGCAAAAGTCTTGTTTATCACACTTGATCTTAGAACTCAAGCTCAGATAGGGGGCCTAACAAGAGATATTTGGACCAAGATTTATTCCTAAGTGAAGATGTTTATTGATTTTTCATGCAGGATATCAAAGTAGGAGCTGCAGAATATAGTTGGTAGAGTATTCTGACTAGATAGCATGTAAATAAAGGAGTATTTTTTTCAGATGAAGGAATTTGTGTTTTAAAGGCACAGGTATTGATATGCTTTTTGAAGATGCTAGTTGACGGATAATCAGGGTTGGAAAATATAATTATTATGCGGGCAGGGAGCAAAATTTTTCACAACTCCTGTCATATATTTGCATGCACAGAAAAGGTTAATTCCTTCCACTTGCCAAAATTTACTTTCAGATCTATACCCAAATTTCCTGGGAAGGAACCTCTTAGCTTCCCAACCTTTGCTGTCCATTTCAGTTAAGCAAAAGTGGAAGGGAGGGTGGAGGCTGTATTATGTGATAGTTTTCCACCCCTGCTACAGTCAAGACTCTGTAGTGTTGCTGTTACAGGTCTTATCCTACCGTTCTATCCCCTATCGCATTTACTCTTCCATACATGGTTCATAATCTGCAGTAGATGTTTGCCATAATAGACCCTGCACCCTTCTTTGTAATTATGCACAAAACCTGTTCAGTAACTCTTTGTATTTTGCTACCAAAATTTGCCGAACCAGTCACAACACTCCTTTTAAAACTTGTTACAGTCCCTTGGTCAATGTGAGATAAACAGCACATAGGTACCGTGGCAGAGAGGTACAGTAGATATGGTTTTATGTTGTTAGGTACAGTACATGTTCGGTTGTATTTTCTCAGGTTATGGATGCCAAAAAAGTGTGTCATTGTGTGAGGCACCTTGAGGCCATTGTCAAAGATAGGAAGGCCTCCCATTAAATTCAGCCCCATATTAATTCTTTGGGAGAGGTATTGTCATTCAGTGGGAGACACAGTAAATGGTGTCGGGAGCAGGGCCTTCATTCTAGAAAGAGGGAGGTTAAGCCCAAATTTTGAGGAAGAACTCTGCAAAAAAAGAGCTTTCAACTGTTGAGAAGGTGAGGCTCGAGAGTTAAAACCCCCTAAACCAACCCCTTAAACCAGTGGTTCCCAACCTTTTTCCATTCACCCCCCCCTTTCACTGAATGGGCATGGGCAAATGCCACCCCCCAGTATGTAGCATAGTATTGCTGTGGATGAAACGACAAAGATAAAAAAGATGTTGAAATAAAGGTTAGACCTACACATTACACATACATGGTATTAGGTGTGGGTCTGACCCAGGGTAGCAAAACAGCTGTGCAGGACTTAAAAAACTGACACCTTTTTAAGATGGCAAATCTTTAACGCACGATTTACGCAAATTGTAAGGCTTGATCATGGTCGGGTGAGGAGAAATGTTTTTGGAATTTAACAGATGTTATGCAGGGGGCCCCATCAAGTTGAGGACCATTCCCCCAAGTGCCTTTCATGGGGTCCAGGGGCAACATCCCAGGGGACCGGGGGCAAAGTCCATGGAAGCTTTGGGGTATTTAAGATATCATCGACACAAGAATGACACACCGTCAGTCAGATTTGGACTATCTTCCGATTACCTCATAATAATAATAATGCGAACTAAAAAGATTACAAAAATCACCCTTAGCCCAGTTTGTATTTCAATAATAAATAAGGAAGTTCCCTTTGATGCTGCAAGGGGCTTGTCCTGTGGATGGGAGGAAGGATAGTAAGGGTGGCATGGGGCTTTGAAAGACTCATGCTGTTCAAGCTGTCCTACAACTAGATATAATGAGAAACCGAAATTGGCACACCGAAAAATCGCTTTTTGAAAACATTTTATCGTTTTACTTCATAGTACATTGCAAAAGTAATCTATGTTAGTTCTACCTACAATTGTCATTTCTGTCAGTATGTCATGTTCATGGACTGCAAGGGAAAAACGACATTCGAGGTTAAAGAGGTGGGACAATTTTAGCCATGGCACCTTCGGTCACTACTTGTGGGAGTATGAGGGTCCTCTGTAGGAAAAAAAGTTAAAATTTAAACACTGTTAGATGCGGTTTTGTGGCATCTGGGAAGAGAATGTAAGACCTATTCACTTTGTTGACTTCTTGCCGTTTGTATGAAGTACTGTAATTTGAGAGTTAAGCTAGATAAAAGCTTTTGGAATGTTATAAAGCCCCGGTTTAAACTGAGTATCTCTTTTTTATAAATGCCCCTTGCCGCTCCGTTAGCACTCATCGCCCCCTTCAGTTGCGAAAATGCCCCCGGGTGATAGTGTCCCAGTTGGGAATCTCTGCCCTAAACCAACCCCCTGGATCCACCAGTGTGCAGTGGCTTCTGATGATAGGCTGCGTAGAAAGACATATCAACATGATGATTTTAATTAGCATGTGTGCATAATGTAAAAAGTCACTTGTGGATAGATACAGATCCCATAGTGGAAAAATGCTTTGCATTCAGCCAAAATTGTGGGAGTCATTTAATTAAAGTCAGAGACAAAAATGGTTCAATTATGTCACTGAGCAAGACTTTGCAATGTGTACTGTTAGGATGATATAGATGCCACCTGAAGTACTACCATACCTTGAGATCAACTGTGATTGCATGACTGGCTTTTAAAGGTCAATTATGATGCTTCTAAGGGAGAAGGTGGTGTTACCATATACATTACTCATAAGTGAGTGATAAATCAATCAAAACAAGACAGATGTTGATAAATAAATTATGAAAATTGGCACATTGACATGTTTTCAATGAATATTTATTGTTAAATTTGGTGTACAGTAGTTTTTACCAATTAAAAGAGGTTTTTTCTTGGATAATTTACAGTAATCCAGGTGATCCTCTGATCATATCATGACTGAGAATTGTTTTGGAATTGGATTTTTTTTATGAAGTTTTCCACTGGTATTGTGCCATTGAACAAAATAGTCCATTTCATGGGGAAGTTAGTAGAAAGGCTACTACTGTACTAACTACACTGTGACAGTTGACAAATAAAGGTTATAGAGACAAGTTTGCTACTATCAGTACACTTTGCTAGAGTCAGTTGTTTTGAAACAATAATGTCTGGTTCATCTGGCTGGGTATGTAAGTTGTTGACCGGGTGGGGAATGGCCTTTTGGCTGTGATGATGTGTAATTTCTGTTCTTTCTAGCCATTCTAGAACAGAGCCGTGCAAAAAGAGCCCATGATGTAGAGGTCTGATGGGTGAGGGGTCTGGTTCCGTCTAGTTTTGTTAGTCACTACCAGCATTTCAAGTCTTCAATCTGGGCCACAAGCACCTAAAGTGTACCTCAAGTCTAAAATTTCAAAATATGTCACACAACTTGAAAATGAGTCCAAATGGTGCAACTCTCATCTTTGCAGGACATTACCGACTTGAGGTAGAAAATGTTGAAGCTTACTCTCTCAATTTAAATGGATGGATTGCACAATAATGTGTGAAGTTATTCTTGTACTTGTATTCTTGGATACTGTCTTTGTTTGCACCTTATGCAAAAATGTGATCACTGTTGTACTGTTATACAGTGACTTGACTATACAAGCCCTCTCCATACAACATGCTATGCAAGAAAGCAATAAATTTTTCAAGGTCCTATAAACAATTTAATTTTCAAAATGAAACAAAAGCCTGTAATGTCAGTTGTACAAGAAGGACATCACAAATTACTGCACAATCCACTACTTCAAATTAAGTGAATAAATTTCAACATTTCATAACTTAGCAACATAGTAAGCTATGAAAACGGGAATTGGATGAATGAGGTTCATTTTCCAACCTCTAATATTCCAGTTATACTAGCCCTTAGGTACACTTTAAAATTGAAAGTAAGTAGCAGCCAGGACTTCTCAAGTCCACCATGTGGAATATTAAAGGAGAAAAAAAAAAAGCGCTATACTCCTGGCTCCCCATCAGACTTGTACAGTATTCAAGTCTCTACTGGAGTCACATCCCACCAACACTACCTGACGTGAGAAATTCTAGGCAATTTTCCCCTATTAAAATAACACAGAGACTCGAGTCGATGACTTGACTCTAGTCTGTAAAATAGCTCCAGTTGACTTGACTTGCTGAGAAAAGAGTGACTTGGATACATCTCTGCTCCCCATATATGTAAAGTCCAGAAGGCACTCAAAGCAGTCAGAGATTCTTGGGAACATGTCACACATGGACATGTAGACATACTTTTTCCCAGGGGGCTGAGCTGTCTTTGCTCCAGAAAAAATTAGGTCAAACTGAGAATATTGCCTGAGTTTCTCCAATATTTTGCTGAAAAAAAATTAGTTTTGTTGCAACTCCAAAGGGACTGCTTTTACAACCAACTGGACCCCCAGCACATAACTCTATGCTGTCACATTTAGTAAATTGTTTGTATCATGATCCAAATGAATTTGCAGTTCTAGGCACCTATGCTGTACACTTTAATGGCATGTTAATGATTTTGTTTTGTCTAACTAAAGGAAGTCTGTAAAAATGTTTTAAAATGTTGAATCATCATTGCAGCTGTTTCTCTCCTTTCTTTTCTGTGCAGGTAACAACTGAAGAAGGAAACCAGCTAGCACAAACACTGAAAATAGCATACTTAGAGGCGAGTGCAAAAAATAGAACAAATGTTGACCAGTCTTTCCATAAACTAGTCCGTTTAATAAGGTAAGAGTAATTTTTATGAACCAGCTGTCCTACCGTGATGTATGTTTTAGAGACAATATTAGTGCAAGTTACTAATGTGAATGTACTGTAGCTTGTATTGTATTTTACATTTAAGTCGTTAAAAACATTTGGTTTCTTGTATGATGAGTGAACCTTGTGCAAAGTACAGTACCAATCTAAAATGGCATTTGTTCTGTGCTTCCTGTATGACAACTGATCTGCTGATATCTACTGAACTTTTCACCTCTGCCATCTCTTGTGTGTCAATTACACATTGTATTACACACATTATTACACATTGTATTAATTACACATTAATTGTACAAGCTTTTCAGTTTTTGCAGACCTCCCTCACAATTTAGTATTAATGTAAATATTGTAACATAAGTATATGTATATATTATTGTGGAAATCTAATACAATGCAATGCAATGCAATGCAATGCAATGCAATGCAATGCAATGCAATGCAATGCAATACAATACAATACAATACAATAGGATACCTCTAATGCCACTTATGTGCTAAATTTGGGGGTGTAGGTCTGGTCAGTAGCATTCAGTATGCATACATAGTTCACCACTTGTTTTATCTATAATTCATTTCCTAGTGAAGTGAGGCCATTAGGGGTTGACAGCTAGGTCACTGTTCCCCCATCCCCTCTTCCTTCTCATGGTAATCATTGCAGACATGCAGTATTTTTTGTATCGTTGTTGAATTTTATCGAATGCGGTATTATATTATAGGTCACTTTTCTGCATGAAACCATTGCTTGTAGTCATAATCTGTCAACGAAAATTAAAAACAAATAGGCCTCTTTTAAAAAAATAGCTTAAAAAGGTAAAGTCATGAGGAATTACAAAATTTAGTGGTAAATTTGATATTGTGGGCAGAAGGAGTCAAAAAAGTTGCTAAAACCCTGGCAAAGACTTATTGCTCTGAAGGATAATGTTCCTTAAATGTATTTATCAACTCTTGCAAAGTTGGAAGACATAAATGCTTCAAAGAGGGTTAAAGCATAAAGCACATGGATGCCAAAAGACAGTGAACTTGAAACAAACATGCTTTTTATGTCTATCTGCATCAAGCTAAAGCAGAAACATTATTTTGTAGAGTGTTTTCACACAAGGACTGTTTTTTTTTTACACAGTACATACTCGTTACCACTTGCCATAAATTGCAGTGTTCCTAGCAGTCCTTTTGCAGGACGCTTCGTTGCTTGTGTGTCATTCTTTGCATAGGCAGGTGCATGTGCAAAACTGCAAACCAAGTGGGGAAACTGACTTGTTTCAAATTTTGTACTTTCTAACATCCATCTGTGTTTAGTAAAAAGAGAGCGTAATTCAAATAAACTTTTAGAAAAAAACAAAGACCTGACATGATTGTAAAGTTTATGAAAAGTGGATTAGAGGTATCCATATTCCATTACACAGTTCAGGTATTAAAGAGAAAATATGGGTGGGTGTTAGCTGGTTTGCTATTTTAAAGATAATTTGCTTGCTGGGTTTATTTATCCTTTAAGCTTACTTTTCTCATTTTTTAGGTCATTTCAAGAGGAAGAGAATCCTCCATTAGCACCTGATGATAAAAAGGAACCTTCATCTTGTTGTGTATTGCTGTAGAAAATTTCACAAGTTGGGAGGTCCAAATGCCTTGCGGAATATTTTGGCCATGAACGTGTTTGTAAGGTTAGAAGAAGGCCATAAAGTCACAGTGTGTCATCGTGTTTTGCATAAGATGTCAACTAGTCGGATATAAGTATTCTATCTCTGTAATTTGAGGTGACTTTTGACTTTACTTTGAGTAATGCGCTTCCATCATCAGCAGAGATATTTGGCAACGGTTGGGTCAGATATTCTTGGAGATCTCATACTGGTGATGTGAGCAAATACCTGCCATGAACTTCATATCCAGGGATCAGTTTTAAAACATTGACCAGGATTGAATAAGAAGTCTTAGGTGTTCACCTGAGACATATCTAGTTTTATCTTCTTTTTTTTTTTTTTTTGCACGACAATATATGTTTCAATTTTACTTGCCCAATCATAGCAACCACTCCTTATTAAGTTTTCCTCTTAAATTGCTGAGGTTTCTCTATGACAAGTATTTTGAAGTCTGGTGGTAGCTATGGAATTTTATGTCTATTGGTTCTCCATCTTCAATGACCTTCTGGCATTTCCTCCTGTTTACATGTAACCATTATTTACCTGGCATATTGATAGCATAAAGTCAGTGTCAGGCAGGTAGATCCCCAAACAACAGAGTTTTCAGGGAACAGAAATGGCCAGGTCACATGCATGTTTGTAACACTCCTTGTTTGTCTCAGTACACTGCTTTCAAAGAATGAACAGTAATGGGAAGATTAAATGTATCATTATTATCCGATGACTTTTCAGTCAGCAGGTTTTTCACCCTCCCTAAGGTCATCTAATTTGTTTGTTTCCAAAGAATTGTTGTGATTCAGAAACTATTGTGTATGTGGGGGGGGGGGGAGGGGGAGGGGGAGGGGTAGGGAGGAAATGCACCCCAGTTTGGGTCAGTATTATGGTAGATTCCCAGTCTGTCGGCTTGATTTTCTTCTATCAGTTTGCTCAAGCAGGGGGATTGGGGGTTGCGGAGGATAGGGTCACCTGGTGGCGTGAGAAAATGTGTGCATTTATGTGCCTTGCACTGTTTCTTCTTCCCTCCAAAATCTTGTCCCAACCAATGCTATAAACCAGCACTTCTCAACCGGTGGGCCGCGAAGCTCTCACAGGTGGGCCGCGAGATCTGCCATAAAAAATGAAAAAATAAGAGAAAAGAATAAACTTTTTGTAAGGTGGGCCTTAGAAAAATTCTGAGAGTGAAAGTGGTCCTTGAGTTAAAAGAGGTTGAGAAGCACTCCTATAAACAATTTGACATCATATTGCATTGGGCAAGGTGAACAATGAAAAGAACTAAGAACAGTCATTTCAGGTAAAAGTTTCTAATATAATAGCCTGTTTTGTAACAGTAGAACAAAAACATGGTATCATTGAACTTCATTGAAGACATGTGAGAAACATTTGAAGGTATGATTGTATTACTTTAAATGATATGATAGTATCATATGTAAATCATATGACGTACTTGTTGTGTGGAAGATACGAGCTAAAGAAGGCTGAAGAATTGTTGCACGAAGAAGTCAAAGAATGAAGTATAATTGAGTTCACTACTAGTAAAAGATAAGCCTATACCTGCAATAGTCCTTGAGCAGTATTTTTTCCTGGTTATCACTGGATAAGGAAACAAATTGTTGCCATGGGCATAAGCCTACTTGAGAATACTGTATAAAACAGAGCAGTACTTTTGAATGGGTTGAAGCTAGGTTAAATTGATTTCCCAAGATAATGACATTAAATTGTATTCTCTTTTAAAAGTATAAAAGGTTACAAGAATTTTTTGATACAAATTAATTGTGGCAGTACCAGTATGTGTCACTGCCTAAATGTTCACTACTACCCTCCATGACAATGAGTACTGTAGAGATTTGTGTGAATATAGACTGCATGCATAGGTTGCCAAATTTCCAACTCATTAGTGGGCTATTTGTGTTCAACTTGCAAAGTTTATTGTGGCCTTTGAAGTGGTTTTCAAAACTTTATTAGTGCACCCCCATAAAACCTTATGGCTGTAAAGGCACCTTCCTTGTGATAGGAAATTAATGTAAGAGCAGGGTTTTTCTTTTGCAAATACAGGATTTTCAGTTACATGAAAGTTTTGGATCTGTACTGACTGGTATTCACAGTTTAAAGCAATGGACATTACAGCCTCAGAGGGCCAATTCCCAAATGGTTGGGACAGACAAATTACTTTCAGCCCCTCTTCAAACCTTAATGCCTAACAAGTGTCATAGCCAGGACCATCTTCTGTCATAGCATATCAGTCCTTTCTCAGTGATCTGCCAACCCTCCTGATTTCACTAGGAGCCTCCAGATAATACAACAGAACTCCTGCCCTTACAGTCATATTCCATACCCTCCCAATATTCAATAAATATAATTGAGCATTCATTGCGAGGTGGTTATTAGATGATCGTTTCACCCTTACACTGTAAATCAAAGGGAATGTTACCAGGGAGCTATTGAGCAACAAAAATCAAGTATTACCCCACTTGACCTATATTGCTCAGTTATCTACTATACATGTACACACTCATTATTGGAACTTTATCGGTATCTCAGGCATATAGTGTGGCTTCCTGTTCAGCGGCAGAGTTGTGTATCTTACACCACTATCCATATCACTGTTAATTGCCTTGCATTATTGAAGCACATGCAGTAAAGGTTAGGCTGTGTATGAAACTTGTGTAGTTAAAAGCCACTGGTGTCTTCTGAAGGCTAGTTTACTGTTAGAAAAGATGTGCCCCAGCTGAGCATGTTATGATAGGGTGTGGTATGATATGTTACAAATAATAACAATATGGATGCAGGCTATCAAAGCCACTATATCTGCATAAAAAAAAGAAAAAAACAATGTAACAAACTGAGTACTCAACAAACCATTGTCAATAGAAAGGAAAGCTAGCATCAGAATCGAATTTTACATCCAGACTTTTCCAAAATTTATCGGGTCTTTCAAAAGTAGCAGCTGAGTTAGCTCCAATGACTGTGGCTGGAGGGCTATTGTCAACAACCCTATCATTAAAAGCAAATTTCTTGAAATCTGTCCAACATTGTTGAAATTTGTGTGGCATGTTGTTTCACAAGTGTAAGAGAGTGATCTCTTGAGGTATCTCTAAACACAGTCTATTCCTCCAAGTACAGGGCAGTACTGGTTTTAAAACACAAAGGTACAGTGTTAAAGTGTAGAACTGTGTAGCATTGTCAACCTTGTCAACTTTTTTCTTACCAATTTATACAAAACACTGTATACCATTTTCTCAAACTTCTCTCAATATCATGTCCTTCTTAGGTATTATATTATGTGAATTGAGATTTGTATTATGCTTAGGCTTCATGGAGTTTATCTCCTAATGTATCTCTTCCGGACAAGTTTTTAGGTGAAAATTTTGTACAACAATTTGAGGCAGGAGAGCCTTCCAAGAAGTCCTCAAAAATGCTTCAGTCCATTCACTGTGGGGTCTTTGCCTTTGGACCCCACCATGGGCCCTAAGGTAGAATAAAATCCCCCTAATATGCAACTTCCAGTGTTGGTAGGTCTGCAGTCTTTCTTTACTGTCATTTGAAAACCTGAAAATGTTGCCTGCCTCTCTCTCTCTCTGGAGTCATCAACAACTTTATGCTCTACTCACCACTGACCAATGAGAGTGCATTTACATTTTGAGAGAATAGTTTTAATTTGCTAGTTGAATTTAATTTACTGGTACCAGTTGCAAATTTTAGATAGTGTATTGCTCGTGTATTTTGAGGCTATAGGAATATTTAACTGAGTTTTCAATTAAAGTTATCAGTCCGAAATTATGACAGACTCATCCCTCTTATTAAAACTTTCTCTTTGTTACAATAGAGTGAAAACAAAAAGAAAGCTATGGTTTAGAAAAATACTGAAATATCTAGCCATATTTACCATGATTTGAAGTACTTTCATTAATTCACAACTCATTAAAAACAGAATTGTTGCAAACTTTTGATTACAAATAGTTTTATAAACATGTTCAACTCTTTAGAAGCTGTGGGACTAATCAATTGCTGCAAAATTGATGTACATCTTGGCCGCACATCTCAAATCATTGGTTGTGTCTTCAAGAAAGATGCCACTTGTATTCTTAGTGTAATGTTGTTTAACTCCTAAAGACAATCATTTTGATGCAGTCCTATTTTTATGGCAGCATTTCAATGCTCAAAATTAGTGGAGTTGCCATTGAGTAATGATCATGCAGTTGCTTATTACATGATGTCAAATGAAGCCAATGCTTGATGCATAGATTTATGCAAAAAAAAAAACCTTCGCTTATTTTTCACATTTGTACTTTTGGAAATGTCAAATCTTGTTTCTTGTGACTCGGAAAGTGATCAGAAATCTCTCAGGACATGTGGACTGAGTCAGTGTGAGTGTGGGAAGCTATTTTACACAATCCTTTAATGGAACAAAACACTTTAGTAAATATATATGCATGGAATTTAAGATTATTTCCCCAAGGTAGCAAAATTAAATTTAGAAAGAGGGCCACTCCTAAGCTTACACAACTCTGCAATCCATTCTTAAGTACTTCTTTAATCAATGAGTAGTGGTCTGTTCAAGAACCTTGATATTATTTTTATATAAACTGAACTGCTGAAGGGGGTTCAAGTGGGGTACGTGAGGCAGGGTGGGAGTTTTCCTTTCATCCAGATAGGTAGGTCAGTAACAGTCTGGTATGTATGTTAGGCATTGCTTTTTGTAGTTGAATTTGACTAGTTTTGATAATGTATGATGTAAGATTTAGGAAATAAATCAATAAATCAATGAAAAACAGACATGAGATATGTCTTATGTAAGGTGCTGTAATTAAGATTATTATGGTGCTTAAGTGTTGATATGTAAATTTGTAATTTTGTGTTGTCTTTATATTGAATGTATTACTGAATGGTTTGGGGATGATGGTGTGTCCTATGGGCTAATTATTTTGATTTGCCCTTACTCTTTGACCATTGGAACTTTTCAGACAAAAGTATCATGGAAAGCCTTGTACTGAAACTGTGTGATCTACTGTATAAATTGCAAACAATCCTTTAGTACATTCGTCAGTGAGCGTTCTTTGTCTGCAAAGCTTACTTTTGGAAACTCTGGTCTTCCTGGTTGTCATGGCAATGAGTGTATAATTAGGTAACATGGGTGGGTTGATTTCTGCTTCAGCTGAGTTATTTCCATAGAATTGCTAGCACATGAAATGAAGTGATACAGATCACATTTATGCTTTATTCGATGCTTACTTAAAACCAACATTTTTATTTTTTTCTTTTTAGTTTAGAACTCAACAGTACACTAAAAGCTTAGCAAATGCTTTGCATGAGCGTGTAATGAATATTTATATTTGTACATTTTGGGGCTGAGTTGATTTAGGCAACAATAAATGAAGCAACTTTGCTGTGTGTAAATGTCGAGTTTAATATCTGTAAAGCAAAGGTGAAATATATTTTTGTAAATGCTCTATAGTAATTGATAGTTGGGTACAAACATAAATTAGGAAGATTACAAGTGTTAATAAGAGACAAGAAATTAATTTACTCACAGAAATATAAAGCCATGAAATATAAATCCTGGATTAGGTATAACATATAACCACTAACACTCTTAAAATTCAAAACTATAACTGCAATCATTTTAGAAGTCATCGATATAGACATAATGGTATTGTCCTTTTGAACCTGAAGAGTTGGTTGACTGTGCCAACTTTGTTATGATAGTATGCAACCATTACAAAGCCAGAGGGTGGCTTAGATATGATTAGTATGGTTATGGAGTCCCCCATGTAATGGTATGCCACATGTACCTCCCTCCCCTATGGAGAGAAAAAAAAAAATTAACCAAGTGAAGCATTATGTTGGTATTGAACCTCGTACATTTTCTGTTTGAAAAACAATCTGCTTTCAACACAATGTTTTAAATGAGAAAGAAGTTTCAGAAAGTAATATTAAGTGGCCAGGTTTCTTTAGGTTGGGATACAATTTCTCTTTTGTGTGTTTTCACAGGAAGAATAAATGAACTTACATCCGTTCTGGTTTGGGTTCAACTTTTTGTCTCTCACTCTTTTTGTCCATCTGTCAGATTGTAATGAGCTATTTAAAAAACAATCAGCATTTAAGTTGAAGTTTAGATTTTGTGAGTAGAATTGCTTCATGAATTTGTCTTGTTATAGATTGCACAGTGCATTTTGTCTGATGATTACAACACCAAATGATTATAGAAAGTAATATTACAGGATCTTTCACAGATTCTATAGCAGAGTTGCGTAAAAGTGAAATCCTCTTCATGTGTGTACAGGTTTATTTACAGCCTGTTCATCTCATTGATGAACTTTTGTGTGGAGTGATTCATAAAAAAGAATCAAATTATGATTGTTTGTGGTGAGACCTCTTGAAAAATTTTCTACAAATGCACACATTTTCAATAAATTTCAAATCAAATCAGAGCTGTTACTTACCTCAGTCTTCTCCTGTTGACAATCTTTCTTTTCTTGAAAAAAGATTTAGGAGCATTAGGTCCAAGCCAACATTGTACATTTGAACTTCATTTAAATGAGGGTATGAACATTTCCATCACAATTGGACACCTGAGTTCATACAGAAGGGTGGCTGCAGTCGCTGTGTATATCCCATTTCCAAAATAAGAAGTGAAGTACATAGCTTAAGCCTGAAAGTTTTGCTAAGTAAGGATGGGGGAGGGGGCAAAATGACATTTGAAGCTCACTGTGGCCATTATGTAGGAGGAAATTGCCATCATCATGTGGGAAGGTAGTGAATGACCCTTTTTTGTTTGGTCATGCTCTACATGCACAAGAATCAATGCTAGTTTGATACTGTATGCCAGTTCATCTCATTAATGTAGATGACTTTATATTGACTTTTGCTTTCTTGGTAACAGTCTTGCTTTCTGCCTTGTGCTTAATGCTTAAATGTATATTTACTTATCTCATATATATCAGCTTGCATGAATTATTTATAATCTTCAAATTTTGTAGCATTGGTGAGTGGTGAGCAAATTCAAGTGTTTGCTACATTTCTGCACATATTTTTGAGATATATTCTGAATATAATTTTTGTATGTACTAGAATACAAACTTGTGCCAGTAATGTTTTTTTTTTACTACAATATGTGTGGAGAGTTTTTGTATCAACCAATGGTAATTTCATGCTGGAACTTACCAAAATTTCCTTTCCTCCACAATTTTTTAAAACTTGAGAGTAAGTTAAAGAAATTCACTCCTTGTGAAATTTTCGGATCAAGACTTACCTGCAGAATTATTTCTGCAAAGAGGGAGGAACATGCTCCTGAGGGGTTAGGTGGGCATAGGAAAAGATGGAGAGGAAATGTTAATAAATCTACTTCGCCCCTCCTTACCTCCTATTTACATAGTGTAAATAGGAGGTAAGTATCGGGGCTTGTAGATTCCAAAACCAGGGAGTCTTGGGAAGTCTGACACACTTTTACGAGAATGGGGTGAGGTGTTTTTATAAAATCCACTTCTGTGTGGGATGTAGTTGTCCAAGACTTAACATTATGATAAAATCTACTAGTTTGGAAAGCTTTTTCAAGTATGAGGAGATAATGTGGAAGTTATTTATCATCGGAGGTGAAATTTAAGAAATGAAATTGTTGCAAAGCCTTTGGGTAAACTTTCTTCTTGCTTTTTTTTTCTTTTCATAGTGGGCTTGTGTGAAAAGTGGCTTTAATGTGACTACGTATGTGACTTAAACAACTTTGTTATGTACCTTATGAATATTCATTGTTTTGAATGTTTGGTACTCTTGAATATTCATGAAACTTAACATGACTTCCTTCTTTTAAACTGAAGTTGCCTTTGGTAATCAATATATCAGTTATTACTAATTGCTATTCTGCACCTTTTTTCTGTCTTCTTTACTTAAATTAATCTGACTTTTGAATATTGACACCTCACATGGAGCAAAATAAAGGGGTATATTGTGTATATACTGCATTAACATGGCACAGACCATGGACGTAGTTGTTCGGAGGTAGTATTTAATGCTCGTATACAGGAAATATCTTTTACTGTTATAAACCATTCAGTCTATTATATATTGCAACAGGTATGAGTGTTTCATCATCTATTGGGTGGACACATTTTTCATGAGGTATGCAGGGAATTTCCTTCTCACAGAACCTTACTTAAGTCTTGGTTTTCAAAGAATGAAAATTTCCTGTAACACAAATGCCAGAATTGGCTCTGTAGTTGTACACATGAGTGGTGGTTTGTATGTTTATGTAGCATTCATGGCTAAAAATGGTTGAATCATTTTGATCTAAACATAAAGTGCTTAACTTTTTGCCCATGAGCGCAGTATTTGCACTCACACTGGAAATTAGTACACCTCTATCAAAAAGTGAGTTTTACCGAAGGGTTGTAAGTTGCTGAAAGGGAAATGGACTGTCTTCTTTGTTTTAAAACAATTCTGTGACAAATTCTCTTTTCCATCCTTCTGCAGAAATTAACTTCAAGTTTTTATTTTGCTAGGTGAAAGGGAGAGTGGGGAAGGATAGCTTTACCCTACAAAAGGCTAAAAATTCTATATTACAATATAACAGTTTAACATAAAGTTGTTAATTGATGTACAGATCATGCAAGAAATTTCCAATTTTTGCAATGTGTATTTAACTTTTATAGGCTTCCACATGGGTACAACACCACTTCATATCCTTGACATGAAGTTATCATTTTACAAAACATTTTCAAAAATGGTAGTGTTACAAGTTCTTTTCAAAAAAAAAAAAAAAATGGAAAATCAAGATCTTTTTAATTACCCTCACTCCCCATATACTTCCATAACCACTACCATTATGTTCCAGTTAACAAGCATGGGTTACTACATATAGTTCTATTACATATGGCTTAAAAAAATGATCTCTGAAATTTGATTCATTATTTTACTTACATGGCTTCCCATAAACTAGTTTCATTTTTTATGTATTTGAGACAAGGAAGATCTTTAAAACTGTTTTACTTTCTATGCCACTAAAATGAAAATTAAAGACATGTTATCATTTTTTCAAGTGATCCCAATGACTGCAGAATGACTATGACTGTAACTATAACCATGTGAGACTTGTCTGCCTGAAAAATCCAGATGTCAGAACTGCGACATCCACTTGATCATCATAAATACACGACAATTCCTTTAAGAGAAACATCACTGCCATCACAGTAACATTTTCAAGATACACATGGCTTTTGGGAATGCTTTTAATAATCAGGGTGTCATAGCCATTACGGAAATTCCAGAAAAATTACCTTCCTCTTTCCAGTCTGGAAATTTGAGAAAAATACCTGAAAGCAAGGGGATGTCAGGATGTTTGACTGGCCTTATAGAGACACCAGTATGTTATACCTTGTCTCAAGTATGCATGTTCACACAGTGTATCCACTGGATGATTAAAATTTAAAGCCTTCTGAGGCCAATTCTGTCCTTCCTTTTTGTGTCTGCCTTTGAAATTAGTTCGCAGAATATGCATTTTTAACTTCAAATCTGTGCCGGTGATCAGATTCACATCCACATGAGAGACTTTAGTTGTTAAATTACATACATGAGTATTCAAGTCATTATTGTGGTCTGTCTCTGAAACCAATGAAAAACCCCCTACCAAAGATTTAATGGTTAACAAAATTCAACATGTGTGATCACAGTGTGGAAGAGTCACCTGACACTCCTATCCACAGTAGATATGTACTGTTTATCTTTCAGTAACTGGGGATTAGCCTTGAAAGGCACTTTGTGACTGGCTTCTACCAAACTTGGTAACAAACTATAAAGAGTAAGTTTAAAGAACAGCAAGCAGATATCTTGTGACATAGAGAGTAGAATCCTCCAACAGGCTCTACAGAGTCTGTAGCAGATTCTATGTAGTCTGTAGCAGACTGTACGTAGTCTGTAACAGACTCTACGTAGTCTGTAACAGACTCTACGTAGTCTGTAACAGACTCTACGTAGTCTGTAACAGACTCGACGTAGTCTGTAACAGACTCTACGTAGTCTGTAACAGACTGTACAGTCTGTTGGATGATTGGCCATATGGTGATTGTTTCTCTTTTTTTTTCTATTAGAGTCAAAGTGAAAATACGTAAGAATAATAATATTGGAATTTTGTAAATTTATAATGGAAATATCAGGGAATTTGTTTCCATAAAATGCTAGGAACCCTGTAATTAGAGTTTGGAGTCAAAAGGTTTCCAGCACACCTGGTTTCCTTATACTGATCCTAAGTAGCACCACATTTGTACCTTCTCTACAGATCACACTTCCATTCACTTCACTGCAAGGGTAAATTTCACAAGTTAATGAACCAACCTCACAAACTAACAAATTTTCATATCATGTTGATGATACCAAGTGTAATCTTCCTTAAAGATAACTGAACCAAACTACACCAGATGCCTGTCATCAACTTGTGATCAAAACCAAACATGACAATTTTCATAAAAAGAACCCACCTCTCTGTCAAATTGGTCTGTCACACAAAAAACTCAAAGGATACTGAATTTTGATTGTGTCTCTACATGGGAAATCATTTAAATGACATTAAATTTTAACTGCGCACAAAGTTCATCGTAAAATAACTGGTGGTAATTTTGGAATGTTTTCCTCACTGCCAAGCAGCATTAACCATATAGGACTGATAAATACACATATCCGTGTGACAACTTTGTAGTTTACCTTTTAAGCCAACATATAAGATAAACTATTGGATGTCAACAATTTATTTTCATACTGAAAATGTTAAATGTGATGTCAATCAAATAGACAAGCCAAATTTGAAGTGAGAACCTACAACATAGGCCCTGCTCCAATAGTGTAGGCGATGCTCCATGTTCGATCTCTCGTATGCATGGAGTGAGGGCATATGAACCTGGATGTGTTTTATTGATGTTACACTTACTAGTATCAATACCTCTTGTAAGCTACAAACTGTCATCTTTAGCCCAGTCTCCTAGTTTGTTCATGAGTTATGTAGTGACAGTCATGAAGAGATGAGTAACGAGAAAAAACTCTTAACATTAAAAAAACGATTTCTCCAAGGATGAAAGCAGACAAAAAACAAACACACACACAAAAAAATTTACCAATTTGTACTAAAACTGTTACAATATTTAAGTTTACTAGAGATTATATAAGAGCTTTGAGCTTTGTAAATTTATGCACTAGCATCATCTTTCTTCTGTGAGAGGTTGATTTTGTCTCCCAGACTCAGAGCCATACCCTGTCAAATGAAGAGAGAGAAGACAGTCACATTAAGTATGTAGAGTGATGGTGGGGGGGGGGGGTGGGGACAAATTCTTCATACAGGCCATACTGAAATGCTATACTAAGATCAATATGCTATTAAGGATCAATACATGGTGAGATATTATGAAGTTAAGGTCCTTGGCACAGTATTTTATCCTCATCAACCCGATATTGTCTAGAATCCAAACTTGAACTTGCCATTTCCCATTAATATCTTTAACAACTTTAGGAGATATGATGCTGAAAGTATGCAAATGATTTCAGGGGCAACATTCAAGGGGTTTGGAAACTCTCACAAGACATACTGTGCCCTCCTGTGCTTTACATCAGTGCATTCCCCAGAAACAGGCAATGATTGGCTAATGATTTTAATTTGAAACAGGTATATCTTGCAACTTTTCAACTACCAGAGTATCTATTACGTTTAACTTTGCTTCCATATTTGGAAAATGTGTTGGAGACTTTGAACTGAATCTTTTATTTATTTTGATTACTTACACTATTTCTAAATTTCAAATGATTTTTTCATGACTTTTGGATGTCTTGCAATATTAAGTACTTCCTTAAGGCCTAGAAATACCCTTAAAGTATTTCATGGAGGCTACATGCTTTGAATGACAACAGTAACCCTGCAACAATTATAAACTCTAAAGGAGTTTACATCCAAATCTTCTGTTTTCAAAGTGAAATAGACAAAGGCCTTGATAAACACTTCCTTTGCCATGTGCAACCACAAATAGATCTAACATCTCTTTTCCACTTCCTTAATACAATGAAAGCCTTTCATTTGAAATAAGTGTGAACTTTCAATTCAAAGCATGTGACAGTTTTAGTCTCCTCAATCTATCTGACACAGACTATTCCCATTTCTTTCAGTATGGCACTGATGAATGCAATTTAGTGAGACTATGATCAGCTTTTTGGCAGACATTCAGACATATAAGCAGAAATAAACTGTTCATGATAGATTACAAACTTTCACTTTCTGAATAACTCTCTTGACCGTTCACGCACCTACTTAATCCTCACATGCCACTACAATTGCTCAATAAATCACTCCAATGCTTTCACAATGCAGAACAATTCTCTTAATCAACTGGCTGTTTATTAAATCATTCTAGGTTACATCACAGGGTAAGAGTCAATCGCCAATGACCTTTGCTTAACATGGCTAACACAGGATCTTAACTACAAATGTCATCAGGGATTGTGATAACTACATTCTACATTGTGCAGATAAACCCTGTACAAGAAATGAAGCTGAAACATTTAAAGACAGGCTACATATCTGGAGTTTTCCTTTCTTCCTTTTTCGCTTCCTCCAGTAGTGTGTACTAAAGGGCCATGAAGACTACGACTGGGTCCAAGAGTGTTCTAAAAACTGAGAGGAAAGGGGGGTGGGGTTGTCAAGGGAAAAGAAAACTTGAGGACAATGTCTCACCTGGCTCTTAGCCCTGATCCTAACATGACCACAGACAGGGGCATCTGGGTTGGACTCTGAAGGCAACTCAATGCTCACATTAGCAAGGGCATCTTCTCCAAAGATGGAGCGAGCATACAGATTGGCAGCCAGGAAACCACATTCACCTGAAATGGCCTTAGGAACAAAGACAATAACTGATACTTAAAATTATGCAAGAAAAAACAGTAGAGATTGAAATAACGGTTGGAAAGGACATTTACTCTCTTCTATTTTGACTTGATACCACCTAAAAAATACCTTAACTGACTGCCTTAATAGCCTTAATGTTCATCTGTATTATACTAATTAGTGTCCTTTGGTATACAAGTTTGACCTTAATGCCCTTTGTTTATCTTGATGGTCTGTGAATGACTTCCACTTGGGTGTAATTAAACCTCACTATTGCTAGTTCATATATCCAGTCCTCAACCTTGTTTCATTAACAGTTACACTCTACCTTAACTCGGAACTGTATCCGCCTATTGCATAATAAATCAAACTCAACACTGATCATAACATTCTATGAAACAGGACACTGAAATTAATGACTTGTTTGAATGTGATGTAACATATTCCCAATATTTTCAAAGTGTTATACAGAACATATGACAGATGTTAACTCATGGAGGCTCATTGTAGAGTCACTGTCAGGGCAAACTGTTCTCCATAACAGTTTCAACTGATGCAATTGTATTTCAACCTAGTGACCACAGGAAAGTCATTTTCAAACACTTCCCAGTTGAGTTGATGGCCTTGTTGTTGGTCACTTTAGGTCAAGTAACTCAAAGTGACTTACAAGAGTATCATTTATGAATATCACTTTCACTCAACTGCTAAATACTCTGAAGAACTCTCATGACCATAGAACTTAAATACTTGTGACTCTGCCATGCATTACTTTAATATTACATAAAGGTTAGTTTCTTAATTAACTCTGCACAATGTCTCCTTCCAATGCTCCTCCCACCCCCACCCCCATGCTACTTAAAAATAATCCCTGATTCCTTTCAAAGATTTGTGTTTTCCAGTTCATTTTTGAGATGATAACCACCTCCAGTCTGCTAATGTAACATTAGTCTTTCAGTGTTTGTAAAATCATACCTTTTTTTGACAATTTTCTACAGAATTGTTTTGGTAATTAGATAATTTTCTTAGAATTTCTTGCATCCCACCAAGGTACCGCATATTTCCAAGTACCGACATGTAGGATGTAACCCACAATTTATGCACCACAGATAAGGTCTCATTTAAAAAAAAAAACAAACTATTTTTACCTTTTCAGGAGTGAGACACCTCATGTTGGTACATTTCAATAGATGCCTTAGATATTCCCTTAGGTCTGTGATGTTGGTATTCACTGTTACCTGCAAAAAGAGAAAAACATGAAAATAACTTGAGTATGGATCATGAGGATAGTCATAAAAGTTTCTGAAAGTTAAATATACCTACATAGTAACACATAGCAAAAAATATCTTTACTCAGTGGATAATTACTTAAACAGTGAAGACTAAATTTTCCTAGCACAAGGAATAAATACATATTTCTCCATTTACAATATGTAAGTTAACATTATCACAAATATCCTCCACGTTGACATGGTAAAATGATTTTAACTGCAAAATACATATGGAGTTACTAAAACAGAGACACTAATGACAATATTCCTGTAATATATGAGGAATTTTGTACAAACAATGCTTTTACAAAGAAATTTCCCACTGTTTTTACCAGCCGTAATTATTACATACAAGTGCAAAAAGCATTTATGAGAAATTGCCTTGGAATTTTAAATCCCTTTTGACATTTTGCTAAGAGAACACAATTTCCAATAAGTTACAGTAACAAACCCATGACTGAAATATTTGTAACAGGATTTTCCATTGTTACCTTATTTTCCCACTCAAATTCTGCCCACATTGTTCGGAACTCTGCATCTGTGCAGACTGCTGGGACGATGTAGTCCATGATGTCAATGTGTATGTCATTCAGTACAACCACATTACGGTCACTCATAGCTCCTGACACATCGTACACTGACAAAATTTAGACAAAGAAAAGTTTGATTAGGTTTGGGTGGAAGATTGATATTACAAGCTACAGTAAAAAGTCTGTATTCAATCCAAGGGCTACAACACTTAAGAAGGATGTACCAACCCAACCCATGCGCTTGATATTAAAACACTACACAGATGCCAGGCAGAGTATCAGCATGCTAGTTATGAGACTCCTCAAGTTTACCCTTCCTGAGATATCATGTTTACAGGGTTTCCACAAATGACCTCTGTGACCTCAAATGACATCTGACCTCCACCAAAATAATAGGCTATTTGAACTTTATGTAGGGTGTGTATTTTCCCAGAGGTGGCATGTTGCTATCACCCGCACTTTTCAAAAGTGTTAATTTAATATTTCATAATTCCATTTACGATACTGTTCAGTTCTCCATCCCAGCACCTGTCTTTATTGGACTTTAATCAACTTTTATAATTTAATGGCAAACTTGTTCAGTGTTTATATTCATGAATGGTGCAGGCTCTAAGAAATTTCTTCAACTGAGCAGTGGAATTTCTACCATGTTGGTAACAGTCAATTTGAAATATGAATATAATGTACCATTGAAACACAAATGTTCATGATGATATGGACAAAAATAAGAAAAGAGCCAGGTTGTAAGATGAAACCAGAAATCACACAATTTTTGATACAGAGGAAGGTACTTGTCCACTCATAGCTTCTTTGAACCAAGTGATACTTTTAATTTAGCTCCATTTAAGTCCATGTTTACAATTATTCTTGATCTCTTTTCAAGGTAGCCTTACCTTGCCAATTGCACAGAAGTCCCCCAATCCTCCATCCGATAAATCATGGAAAATTGAATTATAATCGCCCAAATTTTTGTGAAAGAGGGTACACTTGCCTCATCCATTTTCTACCATGCATGCTACTTGCACTGCTTACAACAGAAAATAAAGCTCAAATGTCCCCACTTATGATGCCTTCCATACTAGATTTGATAAGTGTCAAAAACACTGTAAAATTTGTAAAATAATAGCCCACTCACCAATATTTCCAAAGATAATTCCATTTTCTGTAGATGCTACTTTGATGTTGGCTTTGATATTACAGAAGTCATGTGCAGCTAATGTCATTGGTTGAGGTTTCTCAACAAGTTTCAGGTCACCTGAATTGAGAAAACATAGTTCATTCTTTTTGTTCATTTCAATGAGACCTTTATCAGTTTCATGAATACAGGGAGTCCATATCAGTCTGAATTTACGTACCTAAGTGAGCTTATTCAGGTACTGTTTTGTCCTCACATGACACAATTTTTTTAGCAATGAACTGTTGATGGATTCAAGTTATCTTCTTTAGTCCACTTGTTATTTGAAATGTAAAAGGTCGCAGCAGATACTTGTCAGGGTCATGCGAGCTGATCTGAAAGATGCTTCAAATAAAGTACGGCAACTGCATATGCCATTTAAAGGAATATTCCAGTGACAATTTCAGAGGATCTCAAATGAAAGAGAATAATTTTGCATGTCCTTCATTCCCCACACCCATACTTGTTTATAACTCAAGATATTCCTGTTTAAAGATAGGCTATTTTTGTCAAAACAGACTTCCAACTGCTTCAAGATTACAAACTGTTATGTAATACTCCAAAATCTTTTCTTGTTCTTTAAAATTGAAGTGTTTAATTTGATCTTGAAACTTGACACCAGTGAAACATTGAAAAACATTTATTTTAGATTGAGCTTAAAAGTTTGTGAGAATAAAGGTTACAACTCTAAGTGTCTACACATTTCATTTGCGTGTCAAAATTATGAAAAGAACACAAATGATGGTCAATTAGTCTCCCTGTACCACATTACAGATTTCACATAATGCAATGCACTACTGTGCATTGAATATTTGCTTTATAAATTCATAACTTTTAAATGGAAATGCTATTGAGATGGGGTTTACACCAATAAAGAGAGAAAAAGTTCCCTGATTTTATGAAATTCTTGTATTTTGTCCCCAAAATATTCCTTTCATCTTTCACAAAAGTAATAAATACATAGAGTTCCCAGATATTTGAGGTACTAAAACAGATGACTTTCCCATGAAAAAGATGGCAATTTAAAAGACCTTTGAATGAAAAATTATGCTGGGAAGAGAAAAGATTGTACTTGTTTTTTATTCATTTAAGCACAGTGTGTAAGGTCTGTTTTCATAACTTTATGGCAACTTTTCCAGACCAAACACCCAAACTGATGGACTTTCATGACAATACTAGTACTGCAGACATTTACCATTTCAACTCCTGCATGGAAACCCTGTTAGCTGGATATATTATCTTGTAGCAGATCTATTCGAATGTTTCTTCTAATGATCCCACCAATTTTACTGTTTAACTCACCTAATGTGGCTAACTCCAAAGAGCAGTTTTGTAGGACATCTGAAGTCTGGTTGACTATAAGTACATCGAGTACAATATCATACTGGTTAATGTTGATATAAGCCTCAGCATATACTGGATCCGAGAATCCCGTGAGTTGAGTCACCTGGAGGAGAAACATTGCAAGACTGCAATCACACTGTGCTTACCACTTGTTACAAGTTAATATGTGGTAAAAACATCGTAAATAGCCCCAGGCTCAACAAGTTTCTCTCCACTTGTTGAATTAAGCAAATGTATCCATATGTCATAAAACAAGATAATCCTACTCTTAATATTAAAATGATTTCAGCTTTTATATGTGAATTTTTTACTTCAATTCAAAGGGTATCTAATTCAAACGAGCCGATGGTCATTATTTTTGCAGGAATAGCACTTGTATTGGCTTTTTACACTGCCATGCATACCTTGCTCAGTTTAGAAGATGTGACTGATGTTGTGTCTTTCTTGGCTGGTGTTCCCATTGTAGCTAAGGTCAAGCTCAGGGTCAGTTGGTCCTAAAAGGTAAAGTGATATGATATAAAACACATTTTCATATCTAATATTCACAGCTATGTTATCGATTACACAAGATCACCTACTTCCACAAAGGCAAATGCAAGAGTAGTTATTGGGGACCAGTAACACTACCTATACAGGATGTAAAGATGGCACTGTTGATAAGATCCATATTAGATGTCACAGGAAATGCTTCACAACAATGCATGCCACCTTAATTCCATACTAGCAAGCTATAAAGTTACTGAAGTGTGATGCACTCTACATACAGAGCAGAATGGTACCATCCAACATAAGACTGTTAAATACATACCATGACCTTACTTCACTCCTACTATGTACACATTTGTTCATATGAAACAGTTGAACATTCTAGTCCTTTTCAGGACAGTGCTCTGCTATTGTTTGGGTCTGATGGCAAATGTGCAGGCAATGATAAGAATGATATCCATGCTATATACAGGAGAAATATCAGAAGGGTGTCATGTTCAACTTACCTCAGAACTACCAGAATCTGCTTTGGCTAACAGCTGCATGAAGTTAATAGGATCATCAGCTTGGACTTTTACAACTTTCTTCTCAAAGCCATCCTGGAAGACAAACCAAATAAAGTCCCATCTCAATATCTTTCCTTAATAAATAATTTGTATTACTCTAGCTCTTCTGCTGGAGATCTTCAGCCAAATCTCAGCAAAACATTTAATATTTCCTTATGGCTTGTCCTTAGCTCAAAAGATCCTGCCCTTAGATCCTTTTGCACTAGCAAACTTCTGCAATAACCTTTAGTTCACATAAGCTGACATTATGCAATGATACCATTGGGACAATATCCCCCTGTTTATGCTTTTTTTTTTGAAACAAGTAAAAATTGTAGAAAGCATAGTAAGACTAAGACAATGCACTTTCACCACCATATTGGTGGTCATAAGACAAGTAGTATGCTAGACAACAAAACTGGGACTTCTTCTTTCAAAATGATATGGGAAGATACTTCCTAATTAAAGACTAAGATTTTAGGGTTACTGTCATGCAACCAAAGGATTTATGTAGCTATACAAATGGTGGAATTCCTACCTTTGGATAATTTATTTGGGAGACTTAGCATACAAAGCAGAAATTACAGAGTTGTATGAAAAAATGTGAACAACTGCATGAAATCTCATTTTATAGAGAGACCTAAACAATGGTATGTCCCTCAAACACTCATTTACTTCTCCAAACATACTTATTAAATGAGCAAATTAGGTTACTACACAAACCATAACTCCTCAATGACATACACTCTGCAAACAAGTAGGCTCTTACTTTTAAACATGACATTTTATTACATAAGCAAAGGTCTCCAGAAAATTAAAAAAATGAAACTAATCAGTGGTTAGGGGGAAAGAAAATAAATGTTGGTACAAAGAGAGTTCTGGTTTTTAACTCTTTAAGTACCAGTAAGTACTAGACTGACCTTTTCTGTTTCTTTACTTTCTTCTTGTTTGGCCAACAACATAGCGTGGAGTGAGCCACGACACTTCTCACCAAAGATTTCACTCATAACTGGATGGCGTTCTGCAAGAACCTTCAGACACAATGCTATACGATCTACGTCATCATTGGTGATATTCTGAAGGAGACAAGAACAGTTGAATTGTAAATATTACTGTACAACACATGCTGTGATATAGGAGATTTACATGTGAGCAAAGTTATTTTATAGAAAAGCTCATTTTCGTTTCAATTCTGGTGAAAACTGTAACTGCTCTACAGTTTGAACTTTGAACCTGGTGAAAAACCTAACTGCCCTACATTTTCAATAATGATGGGCACCTTACAACCACTTGTACAGTACCCAATGTAATCCTAAACTTATCAACTTAACAGCTGCTAATACCAGCCCCTCTCACTTCTGTAAACATGCCCAAAAAGTTAGCTATACATTTTCTTAATAAAATATTATGTTCACACTCATCTACTTTTAGGTTGTACACTGCAGTACCTTTACATACCCCCACATACACCAAAGTGGGTTGGCAAAACTTCACAAAACTCTAAATGGGATTTGTAGTGCATTCAACAGGTCAGAAATATCAAGATGATTACTACTTACATCCACACACTAAAATTATTTACATTTTGTGACAAAAATTCCCTTACCTTCTTGGCTAATCCAGATTTTCCAAGATGTAAAATGGTGCTCATTATCAGCATAGCTTCAGCAAGGAAGGTCTAAAATGAGGGCAAAAAAGAATGAGAAATTAATGACTGTTGTTAAGCAGACAAGAATAATGTAAAATTATGACACAAAGGTACAGCATACATAAGTGAAAGATATGCATACACCAGAAAATCCACATGAGGTTCACAATCCTTCACGTGGTCTACAGTACCCTTTCTTTCCATTAAACCATAGTACAACTTAAAATGAATTTATTCACAACTTCCTCAAATAATCTTCCCGTTGATAGCAGGAACATTTCCCCACAAAAAGAAACTTCTGGGTCTTCATGAATACCAACTAACCCATGATATCTACATAATTCCAGCATAAAAAATATTTGTACAAGAATTATTTTTTCAAAACCAGTTTCTTATTACTGACTGGACACTTTTTACTGACAGCAAACTGCTGCTTCTGCATAGCAACTTCCTATCTGACAATGCTCCATGAGCAGAAAGGAAGAAATCCTCTTAACCAGCCATTGTAATACTGCCACTTACATTCTGTTTCTTGACATCATCTCTGATGTCGATGTAGCGCAAGGCTAGCTTAGTAAGTACTGTGGACAGACAGGATCCTAAGAAGAAATTTCCATCCATAAGGAATCCTCTCAATGGTGGCCTGGTATGAGGAAGAGAAAAAAGATGAAGACGATACATATTCACACAGCATGTTCTTTCAAGGATACCCCAAGACCCCAGGGATGAATGGAGAGAATTAGCATAATGAATGAAAGTTAAGTAACAAGGAGTGGGCCCAAAAGGCTAACAATGTGATTGTACAGGCAAAGCAGTGGTGTTCTTAACTAGAGCACCAACGGTGCAGAAGCTCAAACTATGAAGTGGGAAATGATGCTTTGTTTATGTGCACTTGCTGTAGCTTTCATCATTTGATTTAGAGTAGTTTGTAATAGGGACTTTCGAGAAGTGGTAGGAATTCTAATTGTGGTGAAAATGGTCTAGAGTTTGTTGGGCAAATATAGATCTTCAGGGCTATTTTGTGGTGAGGTCAGTGGTAGCACGATGGGGAGGGGGGTATGAGGGGAATTTATACCTCAGATTTTTGCCTTGCCCCCCCTTCCAACTCTTCTGAATTATAGTGCATTGGATGATATGTATTATGAACGAAAATGCAACTATCCTGAGCACCCAGAAATATGCTGAAACCTCGGAGCTTCCAGGGGCTTCACCCCCTGGACCCCCAGCAGGGATCTAAGGCCCCTGGACCCAACCGCTTAGAGGTATAGTGGTCTGGTGGGAGGAATAGCCTAATACAATCATTGTAAACCAAAATATGTCCAACTTGAGACTTAATTTTTCACCCAGGGATATGGTTTGCTCACATGGCCCCACTCGCGTGAAGGTACAGTAATCTCACAAGAAGAACAGCCTAATACATTAAAATTATTTGGAATCTTTGCATTTGTTGATGAATTACAAAACAAAAATATGGTTCTGGAGACTTCACATTTTGTCTCAGAACATGAAGTTGCCAGACTGGCTGTCCAGTACCAAAGTGTTGGCTTTTGTGGTCGCTACAAGTGAAGTAGTTCTATCTTGCAAAAGTGGGATGTGCGTCTATAGTCCTTGTATTTGTGATGAAATATGAGAAGGATACTGTTATCTTTATTCACTATTTACAGCATCAGCATGTGACTGGTAAACCAGATGTCTGGTTACTCAGGCTCTGCTGTTTGTTAAAGAGTGACAGGTATTTGTTCAGAAGACTTGTATTACAATATAAAATAGTGACAATAAGAAAATGGTTTTTTACCATTTATTCTTATTATAATTTCTACACTTGAGGGTTATACAAAATTCTACTGTCTTAAAGATACATGAAACTGTAGATATGAGTTGGTGAAAGAAAGAAATATAAATAAGTGAATACAGAATATCAGAACATCAGACAAGATTGTGCAGTTGAGGTGACAACTCTTTTTGGAAAAATTTCATCGAGCTGAAGTGAGGGAATTTACATGAGACGATTGGAAAAGTGACATGAAAATTAGAAAACAAAAGAAAAAGTTATGAAGTTAAGGCTGTCACCTCAAAGAGTGTAAATGCATCATGACGTATCAAGTGTCATGAATGGCTCTTTAGAGTGAGGTGACAGTATAATACACTGTAAAAACAGTTGGTTCAAATTTAAACCAGTACGGGGCTGATGGGGGGGGGGGGGGCAAACCAGAATCTGTTCAAATGTTTGACTAGATTCAGTTCAGAATTTAAAGAAGTTGGTTCAATTTTTTTCCCTTACTGTACATGGTTACTAATTGCTTTGATAATAGGCTGCATTTTTCATTTAACTTTTTAAGCTTCAAAATGTGTACCAACCACAAAAGACATAAATTTACTCTCAATGAAACTCTCCAAACTTAAATATAAACATAACTAAGTCCAATTTTCTTATACCTACAGTGTGGGCTGTCAATTCCAAAAAAATTTTTACTCCTAATGGTCAGTAATTGTCTGGTTAAAAGTCAGAATTTGTAAGGAAAGAACATATTACTGTCGAATTGAAGGATTTGAGGTATGTTAAAGAGTCACTTTTGGAATCGGTTTTGATCGGGACATTTTGAAGTCGGAGTAGAGTCGAACTGGAATCGGTTTGGAATCAAATGTTATCTGTAGAGAATCAGTATTTGTTTATTTCCGACTAAAAAAGCTGAAAACTGTTTCCCACTTGACTCTAGACCAATTCTACACCGACTGAAATTTCCAGAAGGGAAGGTATAATTAATTCACACAAATTACATATGTAATGCTTAAGAAAGTAAAAATAGGAGAAAATGGTATGAAAATTTGAAAATGAAAACAAAAAGCTTGAAAACAGAAGCATATCATGGCAGCAAATCTTTTTGTTCAAACTTTAAGAGTGAACTCATTCAATCATTGCAAGGAGTATTTGCATGAAGATATACTGAGTGTCATTTATGGCTCTTTTCAGTAATGTGACAGCATTTTTTGAAAGTAGTTGCTGCTATTTTGATATGAACTGCCTAGATCCCAAGTTTGATGGCATTTGTTTCCTTTTTTTTTTTTTTTTTGAGCACTTTTACCAAGTGTTTGCTTGGAAAATAAACAATATAGTGCTTCTCTCAGCTTCTTTCCAACACAGTATCACTTTTGAACATGCTTATGAGCCAAAGTATTATGAGGGACAGTTTTAAAGAGAGTGCAGTGTAAAGAAAAACAGGGAGTAAACTGATTTTGTGAGACTGGTAAAAATAGAGGGGTGGCACAAAATTGGTCAGAAAGGTATCAAAAGTATCCTTCATCCCAAATTGGAGAATTACTTTGTAATCTGCACATGTCAGTCCTCCTTCTGAGCAATTTTGAAGAAAATTTTGTAATCCATCTTCGAGAAAATAGCATTTCAAAATATTTACAACTATGGCCTCAATTGAACGTTGGATGACCTTTGACCTACATTTTTATACCCCGCCGAACGCCCTTCAAAAGTCGATTAACTAAATTTGATCCAAAGATTTATATTTTAAATCTGAGAAGTGCTGAATGTTAAGGCAGTGGATAAAATCCCCATGTCCTTCTTGACAAGGAGCAGATCGAGGACTGACCTCTTTTGTATCAACTTCTGAAGTCTTGACTACTGTCCCACCTACCTTAGCAGTGCAATCCTTGCTTTCAACTGCCAAAATGCACCATCTAAAAGTCCAGTAGCTTCTGGTTTTTACACACATTATTATAAAGTTACAGTTAGTAAACAACCTCCTATCAGCTCTCTGCTGTCACAAGGATCTTACACCAAGAGAACAGGTTAACTTTGCATCATGGAAGAGATTGTCAATTACAACTCATGCAGGATGATCAATTATGATGCCAACAGACCTCATCACCACACACAATACAGAAATTCATATATATACTGTACTGCCCAGAAGAACTGAATACTGTGTAGTAAAGTACTGTCATTTGACCTCTTGACCTTGAGTCTTACACACATTGTGCTCTGACAATGCACACAATCTGGAAATACCCAATGTTAATGCCCATTAAGCAGCTCCCTTTAAAGTAACCTAAACAAACTCACAGGACTGACCTCTTGTACACAGACAGTTTTAAAGAGAGTGCAGTGTAAAGAAAAACAGGGAGTAAACTGATTTTGTGAGACTGGTAAAAATAGAGGGGTGGCACAAAATTGGTCAGAAAGGTATCAAAAGTATCCTTCATCCCAAATTGGAGAATTACTTTGTAATCTGCACATGTCAGTCCTCCTTCTGAGCAATTTTGAAGAAAATTTTGTAATCCATCTTCGAGAAAATAGCATTTCAAAATATTTACAACTATGGCCTCAATTGAACGTTGGATGACCTTTGACCTACATTTTTACACCCCGCCGAACGCCCTTCAAAAGTTGATTACCTAAACCATGTTTGGTAAATATCGGACTCACAGGCTCCATACAATCCCACATCAAAGATATTTCCACGTTTTGACCTCTAACGACTTCGAATGACCTTGGATCAAAAATCTGTGTACAACCCTAAAGAACCACTGTGTAAGAAATATTATGACCAACTTTCAAGAATATACAGCGCTATTTGTGGGAGGAGATACATTTTGAAGATATTCGCATAATGGCCATAAATGACCCCTAAATGACCTTTGACCTCAACTTCTTGAACAAGACGGGTAGCCTAATGTTCAACGACCAATGTGTCCAAGTTTCGTTTCATTCCGTCCACGAATGTACCCCTGAGAGAATTAAAGGCAATTGTGGACAGACATGATAGATAGATAGATAGATAGATAGATAGATAGACAGAGTGACGGTGGCGGATCATAATAGCTCAAACAGCTCTTTGAGCTGGTTTGAGCTAAAAATGTGGAAAACCTGCTACAACACAGTTTTCCATGGTGAGGGAAAAAATGCAACTATTAAAATTCGTGGAATGAACATGGTAGCCATCAGATCACTATTTCCTAAAACTGCAACACATGTACCCCTAAAGGTGAACAGAGAGAATCAGTAGGGTCCATGAGGTGTGAATGTCAATAACAGGAAGAAGCATACACAGTAGGGTTGTTGCGATATGAAATTTTCGATATCGATATCGCAAAAACTTTGCCTTCAATTCCCAAACGATATCGCGATATCGTGTCATCCGGCTTGTGTTTACTAAACCACCATGTCAAATGTTTTGCTTCCGGCCAATGTATACCGGCCGCGGAAGTGCTACGAACCTCAGTACGGCCGCCTCAATGCCGAAAAATTCGTGACCAAATGACTGCCCACGTAAGAAATTTCCCCAATACTGTGTACCATTATTTTCCGCTGTGACTTGCAGACGAAGCCAGAAACACCAAATAAGAAAAAAGATGAGAGCCAACTATACATTAGTGGTGAACAGATCACCGCTGATCGGCGTCAGAAATAAGCGCCAAGTCTAACTGGTAATTTGAACCCAAGTACCCTCAAATCAGATCGTATTTAGAGAGGCTTGGCATTCGGAATATGTCCAGAAAAATCGTTTTGTTTCATTTCTAAACAAAAATTACTGACAAATGAAACAACAACTAAACCAGAAAGCCCAAAGGCTTAGTGATTCCTTGCCGAATGGGGATGCTTTGTTGCACTGAGGTTTATCCCTCAAATTTATCTTTCTTGACTACATCATTTTATGTTTTAACAATTTGACCTCTGCTGACCTCACATGACCTTTGAACCCCACCAAATATAACAAAAAAGAAAATCTGAAGTGTCTTGAAAGGGATTCAACTCCAATGGATCTTGGATCTTGAAAATTCTTGGAAAATTTTGCTTTTTGACCTCTGGTGACCCTAGATGACGATCTTTGGAATACTTGGGATATTTTGCTGTTTGACCTCTGGTGACCCCATACATGTATAACAATCTTGGGAATTCTTGGGAAATTTTGCTTTTGCTTTTTGACCTCTGATAACTCCAGATGATGATCTTGGGAATTCTTGGGAAATGTTGATTTTTGACCCCAGTGACGCCAGATTACAATCTTGGGAATTCTTGAGATATTTTGCTTTATGACCTCTGGTGACCCCATATAACAATCTTGGGAATTTTTGGGAAATTTTGCTTTTTGACCTCTGTTGACCCCATATAACAATCTTGGAAATACTTAAGAAATGTTGCTTTTTGACCTCAGTGATGCCAGATTACAATCTTGGGAATTCTTGGGAATTCTTGGGAAATTTTGCTTTTTGACCTTTGGTAACCCAAGATGACCTTTGACCTCCACCAAAAACAATAGGGTTCTTCCTTACATCATGACAAATCTATATACCAAATATGAAAAGTTGGTCATTCCTATCTTGAGATATCGTGATTATGAGCTTTTCAGCTTTTTACCTCCAGTGACCTCAAATGACCTTTGACCTTCAACAAAAACAAAAGGCTTCTTCCTGTCAACATGACAAATCTATGTACCAAATAAGAAAAGTGTCGGTCATTGCTATCTGGAGATATCGTGTTTACAAGAAGTTTACGAGGTTTGCGCAGTTTAACCTCTGGTGACCTCAGATGACCTTTGACCTCTACTGAAAACGATAGGATTCTTCCTCTCAACATGACAAATCTATATAGGCCATTCCCATCTTGACATATGGCAATTTCAAGGTTTTCGGTCTTTGACCTCTAGTGACCTCAAATGACCTTTGACCTCCACCAAAAACGATAGGATTCTTTCTCTCAACATGACAAGTCTATATACCAAATATGAAAAGTGTCTGTCATTCCTATCTTGAGATATCATGATTAACGAGCTTTTCGGCTTTTTAGCTCCGGTGACCCCAAGTGACCTTTGACCTTCACCAAAAACAATAGGCCTCTTCCTCTCAACATGGCAAATCTACATACCAAATATGAAAAGTGTCGGTCATCCCTACCTCGAGATATCGCGATTACAAGGTTTTTTGGTTTTTGACCTCTGGTGACCTCAGATGACCTTTGACCTCTACCAAAAACAATACGGTTCTTCCTCTCAACACGACAAGTCCATACAGGCCACTCCTATCTTGAGATATCATGATTTCAAGGTTTTTGGTCTTTGACCTCTGGTGACCTCAAACGACCTTTCACCTCCACCAAAAACAATAGCATTCTTTCTCTCAAGATGACAAACCTATATATCAAATATGAAAAGTGTAAGTCATTCCTATCTTGAGATATCGCGATTACGAGCTTTTCGGCTTTTTACCTCCGGTGACCTCAAATGACCTTTGACCTTCACCAAAAACGATAGGGTTCTTCCTCTCAACATGACAAATCTATATACCAAATATGAAAAGTGTCTGTCATTGCTATCTCGAGATAACGCGATTACAAGTCATTTACGAGGTTTTCGCATTTTAACCTATGGTGACCTCAGATGACCTTTGACCTCTACCAAAAACAATAGGGTTCTTTCTCTCAACATGACAAATCTATATACCAAATATGAAAAGTGTCGGTCATCCCTATCTCGAGATAACGCGATTACAAGGTTTTCAGTTTTTGACCTCTGGTGACCTCCGATGACCTTCGACCTCCTCCAAAAACAATAGGGTTCTTCCTCTCAACATGACAAATCTATATACCAAATATGAAAAGTGTCGGTCAATCCTATCTTGAGATATCGCGATTACAAGCAGCGTCACAAACACACATACACACACACATACACACACACACACACCCATACACACACACTCACACATACACACACACACACGACATCACCATCGCATAGATTCCTTGCCTGCCTACGGCAAGGAATCAAAAATACCAGTCATGGCATTAAAAGAAATTTAATACTTCACAGGGCCCCAGCTGCAACTTTCCCAGATTATTTTAGGGACATCTTCTTGCACGTTAATTTCGACCAATCGCAAGCCAAAACAGCTCGAGGTCCTATCTGTTTTAACAGTTCAGGAGCTTCCCTTATCGTGCACGTGTTACAGTAAGTGTTGGGGAACTTTCCTTGAAATGCCACGTGCATGTGTTAACAGCGCAGCAAGCATGTCACTAGAACTAAAGTAGCATCTCCCTGCATGCAGAGCCAGGAATATTATATACGGTTCGGTCTGATCGTAGTACACACTCAAGCATGATGTACGTAAACCTTCACCCATCCAATCTGGCGATGTGTAGTACTGCCTTTGCGGAAGTCTCTGTTATGCTTTTCGGTAGGCTGCTGTTCTCCATACGTAGCCCTGCGGTTTAAATTTGGCCACCCTTCAATCTATCGTAACTTCGCACGAGCGCCATTTTGGTGTTTGCTAGTTTTAATATAATGGCTCGGGCCGTAACTTTTCCTGAATATTTACAATATAAATAGCCCTCGGTTGATTAGCATTATAGTGACAAATTTAAACCATTAATTGAGGTGTCTGCGATTAGTACACTCGAGATGTTTAGTACAGTATAGGCTAGGCCTACTACTTTAGACTATCGGAGCTCTTGCGCTCATGCTAGCCTACTGAATGTGACAACTGTTTTTTGCACTTCGTAGGGCAATAACCAGAAGCAAATGTTTTATCTCATACTCATGGCCGTACGGGCCGGGGGGGGGGGGGGGGGGTGGGGGGCGGCCGTCCCCCAACTGTCAGAAACCTGACAAAATCGGGCAGATATTTTGTCACAGTCGGGGGGCGGAAAATTGGACAGTAGGTCCGAGTCGGGCAAAAATCACCGCCCTCCCTGGGAAAAACAGTGCCGTACGGCCATGCTAATACTGACAAGATGGGTTAGATAGTTAGATGGAGTTTTACGTCCCAGTTTCCAACCTATTGGTTCAAGTCGAGACGACCACGGCCTTTTTTCCAGTTGTGGCTCACTGGCTTGTTTTCCCTACTCCATTGTTTATGCGGAGCATCACGCACAACGGCAGTAGGTTCCATTTTTAGAGTCTTTGGTATGACTCGACCTGGGAATCGAACCCGGGCCTTCCGCGTGAGAGGCGGATGCTCTACCGCTAGACCAAACACGCGGTCTGACAAGATGGGAGTCGATAGGCACTGCAAATGTAATTTCATGAATGCTAGTATAAACTGTTGCTGTTTTTTTTTTTTTTTTTTCTTTCTTCTTTTCTTTTTGAAGGGAGGGGGATTGCAATACGGCAAAATCCGTGTTTTACGAAACATTTTAACAAATTAAAAAAGTTGACATTTTGGTAAACGGAAACTTGGATATTTGGGGTAGTTAATGAAGGTAGTCCTAGTTTTGGGCAGTTTTCACGAACCAATTAGGCTATTGAACAGCCAATAACTGACCAGAATCTTGTCATCAAGCTTCTACGTAACGATGACCTTGCGATGTTTTTCACGGACAGTGAGCACAAATGATTCGCTTTTGGGAAGTGGGTTCTACGCTCAGTTTCTGCTGTATACAGAACATTGAGTGTGGTAACATGACCGCATTTTTTATTCTCTTTTTAAAGTTGGGATTAAAGAAAAAAGAACAACGAAGAAGTCATTAATTGGGAATGATTTTTAATGATTTTTTTCTTGAGCAACATTTTTAAGGAGTTGGGATGTAAATTTGGAAATGGGTAATTAGAGAACGTCGAAAGGCGTCGGTTAGTCAAATACCCGTGCAACACTTCACACGGTCCCTCGGCTCGTAACTCACGATGTAGGCACATACTGTACAAGCATTTTACACTTAAACTATGCAATGCAGCGATCCCGTCACATTCGTCATGCTGCTCTTTGGGTCACTTTATCTGGCCTGAAATCTTGCAGGTTTGTTAACTGAATCTTCCGCATTAATATCGCTCTTTTTATGCTCACGTTAAAAAAATAAAACAAACTTTGACAACCTGTCATTATTCTACGCCACTCTTGAAGTTTATGCGGGTGTTTCGTGCATGTATTTTCACGATATCGTTTAGGCGTTATCATAAACGATATCGGGAGCAAAATCCCTTATCGATATTTTTTGTCGATATCGTCATATCGTAACAACCCTAATACACAGGTACAAAAGGCTTCAAGGTTTACATAAGGAGTCTGACAAAGTAAGTGAATGTACCTAATGTGTATGTGAAAACCATGTTGTAACCAAGTTAAAGATCAGTATGGCAAAATACTGTAGGGGATGTGAGAGCCGTGAACAACACAGAAAGAGGTCTCTAATGGATGGTTGGAAAACACAGCACAAATTTGTAGAATGGAAAACATTCAATGTACTTCATTATCACCAGTAAATATGACAACACATCCAATAAAGCATAATGTATCTAATTCATCAGGGACCAATTCAGAGAACTGAAAAAAGATGACCACAACTGCCAAAAAATTCAGTTTACACACTTTCACTGAAAGCATCAGTCAATGGTCAAAAATCTCACATTTTCAAAACAATGGTATCCACAGGCGAGGGCAGCCTTTTGAAACCTTCTAGATGTGCAATCAGCTCCATCACTTACCTTGTTTCTTCCACTTTCTTAACAGGAGCTGAACTGAGGGCGCTCTGAGTGGCATAAGTACCCATTTCTGTAACCAGACGTTGTCCTGCTGTTACAACCACACTCTCCTCTGTAAGAGAAAATAATATGAATACACATAAGGATAAGAAGCTTCACATATAATGTTCAGCTACACAGATAACAGGGCCTCTGATAGTAAGGGCTGGAAAGGTTATGACATCCCAACCAATAACTTCTAAATCAATATTCACATCACATTAGCCTCCTTTGTTAATAGTCAACCCCATAACACAGTCCTTTCCCCTCCTCAAACTTGTGTCAGAGGTCATCGATAAGGTTACACTAAAGTACTTGGTACCAAGCATTTCATGAAAACAATATTCCAAGATTTTTCCCTGGATTTTCTCTGATAAATTTTTAAAATCCTAGGAAAATTATTTCGACTTATTTCCTGTTTGAAGAATCATAAGTTAATGCCATTTCCTAACCATCAAGGCGATACCCTGTCTGGACTAGTTTTTGACTGATAATCAGTATTCACAATCAATATTGGCCATTACTCATCATTCACACCCTATATGGGTATCGACAATATCTGTCTAAAATGCTGATACTGTATAACAGATATTTTTCCACTTTGAAGCATACTTTGTTTACTTTTCTTTTCATTTTACTTCCAGTATTTTACCTCTCATCACTTCCTGCATCTTGGCATTTCATCTAAATCACAAACTGCTTGAATATGTCCTCCAGACTAGATTCTATGCCCATCAAATTTACCTGTTACTTCCACACTTAATCCCTGCAGTAAATGCAAGTTTTTTGTGCATGTACAAAACACACAGTGCTAGTGCCATGCACATTTTGTCAACTAATACTGTACAACCAGTGCTGTGGCCGAGTGTATAAAGGCAGTGGCATTTGAAGCAATGAAGCCTGGCAACCGGGAAGTTTGTGGTTCAATCCCCTGCCAGGTTTTCCTATTTGAACTGGCTTTCACAAGAAACCAAATTTGATCTACATTATTGAGGTGGTCAGCCACCCAATGTGAAGTTGTAATTCATAAGCCATACAAGCTTCTCCCGCATTTGTGGTCGCTTAGCATCGTAAAACAACCAGTAATCTGTAATCTGAGATGAATAATTTTATCAGTCTACATTATGTTTAAGCTGTAAGTGGTCAGAATTGAGAAGGACACAAGTGCCTTCATGTTATAGTTTAAGCCATTGTCATTTTCAAGTCATACCTAACATCAAATGCAGCCTTCTACTTGTATATATGTGCTAAGGGAGTATGCATGGACAGTACTCATAGTGCATCATAGCCTAAACATGGTTTTGTGCATAGTTAAGCTCATTTCTAAAGTATCGGTATTGCATTGGGATCGGGTTATATTGTAAGTGAAAATATCTGTATTGGTCATATCAGTGACTGGTGACATCAGTGCAACACTAGTTTTGACACTTAACAAAACAGAAAAAACAAAAAAAAAACAAAAAAGAAACTGACTAGGCAATTCAAATTTCCTGCTTTTAAAGTGAATTGAGACTAATTCCCTGATTTTTCTCTGACTGGAAAACAGGAAACTTGTTTTCCCTTTTTGTGCTTTAAGGATTGCATGTGCCCTGACTTGATATGTTCTTACATTGATGAAAGGAAATTAGGTTGGACTATACTCCATATGAAAATGAAAAGGAGCAAATAAAAAGACAAGAAAGAAAAGTAAAGAAAAAGTTATTTGCCCTAGCATACCCTCTGTATCTTCACCAGCTGCTTTCTTCATCTCATCATCAACGATTGGTATCTCTCCGAGGGAGTTTCTGATTTCATTCATTAGACTCTGGATGTCTTCAACTGAGGTGCAGTATTCTCCAAGGATCCACAGAGCAGCACGATGAATCCTAAAGACAATGGAAAAGTGACTCATGATCACAATGAAATGTATAATTAAGGACACTGGACTGACAAAATTTATAACAATGAACTGATAACTGCTTCTTATTGACTTGATAGAACATAGCATCATGTGCAGTTGAATTCATTAACACTCAGTACACATTTTCAAAATGAATCATATAAGCTGAACTCAGTATTGCATACGATACCCACTATCATTTGCAAATTATTCTTGCTATCTCAACTACTTCCATTTTGCCAATAACTGTAATTGCTAATATCTTGATGATGGAATTAAATGACTATATAATACCAAGCAAACCAACAATGATAACTGTCCCTCCCCCCTCCTTCCCATTTCAAAGAACATGACTTGCACTGAAACTATTTACCAGGTACTGAACTACCTTTAGAGTTGTCTCAGATGTACACATGTACACTTTTGGACACAGACATTAGGCAAGAAACCTGGTAATTTGTTTCTCTCTGAAGTACAAGGACTATATTTAACAGTCAGACAGTTTATCTGTTTAAAAGAAAGCCATATCTCCCCATTTTTTGTTAAAGTGCAAAACTCACTCCATTGTTTTAATGGTTGGGAACACTTCCAATAACTTGGTGATGACCAACGGTTTGAGCTGTTCAAACCTCTGGATGGCCTCTCGGACAAACACCAGCACATCGGCAGCTGCCAGTTCATTGGTATCACTCAGGAATTCCATCAACTGAAAATAGAATTATTACACTAACTCACTACTGGGATATTTAACTTCAAAAAGGATGGAAGCAACCGTCATCTAGAGTTATGAGACAGTAATTTAAAAATTCAAGACTTAACCCCAAGATGGAGTATTTCATCCAAGAGCACCTAACCATTTTCAGACCGAAAAAGATTTAAACTAAAAGCATACTGGCACTACCTGTTGTAATTCCAAGCCCTTACAGGGTTTCCCACATTCATGGACACTGATTATCCCACAATAATGCTTGGCCTTAACGATTACAATAACTTCAGTTTTCATCACGACTAGAATTGTTTTTAAACAACTTACCAAGGGAATGACTTGTGCAGCAACATCTGGGAATTTAACACTACAGGAGTGTAAGGTCCTTACAAGAAGCTGTGATAAAAGAAGAAACAGACAAAAATTTATATTCTCCTACTCTTTGAAATTTAAACTTGTAAAATGGGAAACATCTGTAGGCTCTAATATTCCAATATTAGCAACATCAACAGAGCTGCCAATCTAAGGCAGACCAATTCCACACAAATGAATGAAATGGCTTTGGTAAACAAAAAGCTAGGGTATAATTTAATCCTCTGCCTTTAAAACTGCCTGACTAAAAGCTGTTCTCAGAGTGAGTGTTAATGGAAGCAAGTTGTTTGCTGTACTATAATAAAAAAAATTACTACCTAATCCCACTTTTGTTTTCAAATGACACAAAAGATACATTATATTTTGGAACAACCATGACCTTCATAACTCAGAGGACAATAGTATATTAACAGTTCCACTCACGTATAGGTATGGGGTTAAAAAATGCAATGGATTCTCTTATCTTACACTTTTGTCACAAAATAAACCTTGACCAAGGTTTCTTTGATCTTGACATCATGCATGCTTTTTACATATACTTCACAAAAAACAGAGTATAAAAGACAGAGATACACACACTGTTATTCATTTGCACAAGACTGACATCACTCTCTCACCTGTCTGTATTTTCCAGTATCTTCATGTTCAGTGACACTCTCTGTTTTACTGACTTCCTTCTTGAGAACCAGAACCATCTGCAACCAAACAAGAAAATCACAATCAATTTCTTACACTTTCTAAAAAAATATTTCAATTTCTATCTTTCATATGTGACATAAAATTTCTTCTATCATAAGGCATCTCACCACTACTTTACATCATAAACAATGCATCACTTAAAACTTAATGGAAACTTCAAATTTATTTGCTAAGAGTGAAGCCAAAAATACACTTTCTTGAGACACATACAACATTTGTTGCAATTCCTTCAATTCATCCAAACTTGCTCTTTTTGTATCATCATAACTAATCATGGCTGTTACTGGAATACCAAGAAAAAGCAAAGTCCTGTCATAATGTACATGCACAGGCAGGACTTTTAGTGATAGAAGGCTTAAGCTGCCATGGCCTTCCAGCTCTTTCACTTTGTCTTGATGCCCCTCAAGTATTAACAACTTCAAAGGTAATAAAAATCTTGATACCATCCTATATTTTGCCTTAGGATGTTTAGAATCTAGGTTTTGGCCTAGATTACAGTCTTGCTTGGCCTAGATGCTGTAACAGATTTCTACCAACCAAAGGCCATTTGGAATTGCACTTCAAGCTTCTTATTTTGAGCCCTGCACAAGACATTACAGTTGCTCTATAGAAAAGCAAGACATGACCAATTAAACCTTCGACATTACCAAATCTGGGCTGAAAATGTGAAACTGTTCCTGATGATCTATAACATTACCTCTCCAACATTTCGGGAAGTAACCAAGTCCAAGGCAAGGTCCAGGGTTTTCCTTCGCACTTCCAAGTCAGGAGCTGATAGAACACGGAGAATGTCCATCAAGAGATCCTACAAAATGAAGAAGGTCAATGTAAATAAGTTTCTTCTTTCTGAGAATCGTAAATCAATAACACAGGAGACCATTCAGACCTACATTTTGTATCCCTTTCAGGGTTTCCGCCAAAGGGGGGAAAGGGGGGGATTTGTCCCCCCCTTTCCAGAAGAAGGTGGGTAAAATCCCCCCTTTTCATTTCCATAACTAGAGCACCAACGGTGCAGAAGCTCAAACTATGAAGTGGGAAATGATGCTTTGTTTATGTGCACTAGCTGTAGCTTTCATCATTTGATTTAGAGTAGTTTGTAATAGGGACTTTCGAGAAGTGGTAGGAATTCTAATTGTGGTGAAAATGGTCTAGAGTATGTTGGGGAAATATAGATCTTCAGGGCTATTTTGTGGTGAGGTCAGTGGTAGCACGATGGGGAGGGGGGTATGAGGGGAATTTATACCTCAGATTTTTGCCTTGCCCCCCCCCCCCTTCCAACTCTTCTGAATTATAGTGCATTGGATGATATGTATTATGAACGAAAATGCAACTATCCTGAGCACCCAGAAATATGCTGAAACCTCAGAGCTTCCAGGGGCTTCACCCCCTGGACCCCCAGCAGGGATCTAAGGCCCCTGGACCCAACCGATTAGAGGTATAGTGGTCTGGTGGGAGGAATAGCCTAATACAATCATTGTAAACCAAAATATGTCCAACTTGAGACTTAATTTTTCACCCAGGGATACGGTTTGCTCACATGGCCCCACTCGCGTGAAGGTACAGTAATCTCACAGGAAGAGTAGCCTAATACATTAAAATTATTTGGAATCTTTGCATTTGCTGATGAATTACAAAACAAAAATATGGTTCTGGAGACTTCACATTTTGTCTCAGAACATGAAGTTGCCAGACTGGCTGTCCAGTACCAAAGTGTTGGCTTTTGTGGTCGCTACAAGTGAAGTAGTTCTATCTTGCAAAAGTGGGATGTGCGTCTATAGTCCTTGTATTTGTGATGAAATATGAGAAGGATACTGTTATCTTTATTCACTATTTACAGCATCAGCATGTGACTGGTAAACCAGATGTCTGGTTACTCAGGCTCTGCTGTTTGTTAAAGAGTGACAGGTATTTGTTCAGAAGACTTGTATTACAATATAAAATAGTGACAATAAGAAAATGGTTTTTTACCATTTATTCTTATTATAATTTCTACACTTGTGGGTTATACAAAATTCTACTGTCTTAAAGATACATGAAACTGTAGATATGAGTTGGTGAAAGAAAGAAATATAAATAAGTGAATACAGAATATCAGAACATCAGACAAGATTGTGCAGGTGAGGTGACAACTCTTTTTGGAAAAATTTCATCGAGCTGAAGTGAGGGAATTTACATGAGACGATTGGAAAAGTGACATGAAAATTAGAAACAAAAGAAAAGTTATTAAGTTAAGGCTGTCACCTCATAGAGTGTAAATGCATCATGAGTATCAAGTGTCATGAATGGCTCTTTAGAGTGAGGTGACAGTATAATACACTGTAAAAACAGTTGGTTCAAATTTAAACCAGTACGGGGCTGATGGGGGGGGGGGGGCAAAGCAGAATCTGTTCAAATGTTTGACTAGATTCAGTTCAGAATTTAAAGAAGTTGGTTCAATTTTTTTCCCTTACTGTACATGGTTACTAATTGCTTTGATTATAGGCTGCATTTTTCATTTAACTTTTTAAGCTTCAAAATGTGTACCAAACAAGGATCTTACACCAAGAGAACAGGTTAACTTTGCATCATGGAAGAGATTGTCAATTACAACTCATGCAGGATGATCAATTATGATGCCAACAGACCTCATCACCACACACAATACAGAAATTCATATATATACTGTACTGCCCAGAAGAACTGAATACTGTGTAGTAAAGTACTGTCATTTGACCTCTTGACCTTGAGTCTTACACACATTGTGCTCTGACAATGCACACAATCTGGAAATACCCAATGTTAATGCCCATTAAGCAGCTCCCTTTAAAGTAACCTAAACAAACTCACAGGACTGACCTCTTGTACACAGACAGTTTTAAAGAGAGTGCAGTGTACAGAAAAACAGGGAGTAAACTGATTTTGTGAGACTGGTAAAAATAGAGGGGTGGCACAAAATTGGTCAGAAAGGTATCAAAAGTATCCTTCATCCCAAATTGGAGAATTACTTTGTAATCTGCACATGTCAGTCCTCCTTCTGAGCAATTTTGAAGAAAATTTTGTAATCCATCTTCGAGAAAATACCATTTCAAAATATTTACAACTATGGCCTCAATTGAACGTTGGATGACCTTTGACCTACATTTTTACACCCCGCCGAACGCCCTTCAAAAGTCGATTAACGAAACCATGTTTGGTAAATATCGGACTCACAGGCTCAATACAATCCCACATCAAAGATATTTCCACGTTTTGACCTCTAACGACCCCGAATGACCTTGGATCAAAAATCTGTGTACAACCCTAAAGAACCACTGTGTAAGAAATACTATGACCAACTTTCAAGAACATACAGCGCTATTTGTGGGAGGAGATACATTTTGAAGATATTCGCATAATGGCCATAAATGACCCCTAAATGACCTTTGACCTCAACTTCTTGAACAAGACGGGTAGCCTAATGTTCAACGACCAATGTGTCCAAGTTTCGTTTCATTCCGTCCACGAATGTACCCCTGAGAGGATTAAAGGCAATTGTGGACAGACATGATAGATAGATAGATAGATAGATAGATAGATAGATAGATAGACAGAGTGACGGTAGCGGATCATAATAGCTCAAACAGCTCTTTGAGCTGGTTTGAGCTAAAAATTAAAAAAATTGTCCATATCTTGGTTTCTTACTTAAGAAGAGGGCACCTTTGCAGCAATGTTTGGACTTTCATAAGTAAATGGCCTTTAAAACCCTTCAAAATGCACCTTATAGGGGTCTTGAAGCAAGCTTTTGTCCCCCTGAACCCACTTGTAACTTTCGCCAGGGACACCATCAATTTGGACTAGGGGTTTAGGAGCAATTAATCCCCCCCTTTTTTGCATTTCTGGCGGAATCCCTGCCTTTCATTTACAGTCATGTTGCCAAAATCTGTACGTCTCATCTTCAGAATGCTGAAATATACTTAAATGCTAACCAGCAACAAGTAATGTACCATTAAGAAAAAGGGAGTTTAGGGGAAAGGAGCTGGGGCCAGGGTTAGGGTTGTAGGAAGGCAGGAAAGAACATGGTACCAGAAAAGGACAAAGGGTATGGGATGAGGTAAGTCCTCTTCCCTCTTGGATTCACCACATCCTGCACTTTCTTCCTTCCATCCCCCTCATGGATCCAACATGTCCCTGCCGCACCACTTCCTTTGATTCCCAACTCACCTGCAGAACCTTCTCATGTCGAGGGTCTTCCCTGAGGGCAATAAGCCTGTCAAGTACAATGAGTTTCACATTGTTGTCACTCTCCTTAATGATGAGGTCAATGTAGCAGGATGCAGCAGCCTGAAAAGAACAATAAGCCAGTTAGGAAACTTTGATTTAGAGTGCTGGGAAGGAAGGTGTACCATCACAGAGACTGCATACACAAGACAGATATTTCGTATAATCACACACAATTTCAGAGTTTTAAAAATTATGGTTCTCTAGACGTCAATCATGGGTCAAAGACAATTCCTCAGAGAAAAGTTGTCTTTGAAAGTTAAATCTCTTTAACTTTGACCGAAAAGGTTGGGCAGTGTGACAGCAAATTGTGGAAGACAAGAAAACAGTTGTTACAAGCCTTTGTATCCATCAGAAAATATCCATGGACTTGATCTGTGGTACTACATGGTACAACAAAATCCAATTTTCCAACGTGTCTAATATATGGAAACTTGATTTACAACTGACTACCAGGTAACAAGTTTAAATAATATCACATAGTGGTTAGATTCTGTAACTCTACTCATGTCTGGGGTAGGCACTATTATTCCCTGCTCCATTTAAGATATATATCAGTTACAATACAGCAAGTTCTAAATAACTGAATCCAAATTTGACAAGTCTCCTTCAAACCTATGTTAAGGTAAAAGCAAGTCACATGCACAAGAAAGGCAAATATGTGAAGAATGACAAAAACATGGATATTTATAACATCTTTGCAATTTAGAAAATTCAAGACATTGGATACATGAAGAAGCTTGATGGGAGTTTCTTCAATTTCTAAACTGGAAACAATATACATTTTGTTTGATTAAATTCAAATTTACCTTGATGGCTGTAGGGGCACTAGACAAAGTGATGAGAGTTCCTGCTGCTTCATATCGTACAGCTGCACTGGATGACTGAAGGAGATTGTAGATGCAACGAATAAAACGTCCACGCTCTGATGGATTTGCATGGCACACCTACGGAACAAAATAAGGCAATCTTATCAGAGTACTTGCTTTTTTAACACAAATTTACAACTTCAACACAAATTGACAACTCAAAAGATGATCATGGTAAACTGCCATTATGATACATATGAAAACATTTTAGGTACTAAAATCACTGGTGAAAGATAGATGATAAACTAATTTTTCTAGTTGTAAGCTAGCCTAAATTGCAAGGGTACTGAACTTTGATAACCTCAATCTACCCAGGGCATCCACACAATTTTTGAATGCACCGCTGCATTATGTACAACCCATCTGTTACAACCGATTCGTGAATCTAGTTCCTTTTACTACAATGAAGACCAGTTGAATTATTGGCTAGGGCCTTAAACTTGTGACCCAACAACTGCTGCTTCCCTTCCTGCATAATTCACTGTGGTGTGTCCTTCAGCAAGGGATGCTTTACCTCAATTGCCCCTCTTCACCCAGGGGTTAAATGTATACCTGTGAGGTAACATGTCACTACATGTGTGTGTAACTGCTGCAGACTGTAGGGTTGTGTTTGCAACAAGTTCATCATTGCCCAAAGGTAATATTTGTAAAGCACTCTCCCTAAGATAAAACATCCTTTTAAAACTAACATGATCACAATAATAAGAAGTTTTATCTATTTCAAAACATTTACAGAAGAAAAACCAGAAAGCCGTGAAACGTATGAAATCTATCCAAGTTTCTTATCTGGAGATAATGTGTTTACAAGGTTTTCAGTTTTTGACCTCTGCAGACCTAAAATGACCTTTGACCTCCACCAAAAACAATAGGCTTCTTCCTCTCAACATGCCGAATTTATATACCAAATATGAAAAGTGTCAGTCATTGCTACTTTGAGACATTGTGTTTACAAGCTTAAGTGTCACTTACATACACACACACACACACACACACACCACATCACCATCCCATAGATTGCTTGCCTGTCTTTGGCAAGGAATAAAAAACCATGCAATGATGATGCCAGTCACAGTGAATGAAGATAAAATGAGATGGAATTCAGATGTTAGGTACCTTGTAGACAAGCTCCACAATGACCAACTGAAGGATGTCATTAAAAGTGTTGATTTGATCAATACAAGTCTCAAGGTATTCTAGAGCTCTCTCCTGTTAAAAGAGAAGATTGACAATATATGTCAAGGTAGGAAGAATTTTAAATTTAGAGTGCTTTTCTTGTCTTTACTTTATATCACGACTACAACATGTGTATTACATACTGCTATACTCTTTAACCTGAATGACAATTTCTTGAGTAAAATGACAAACAAATGCAACTTCTTAAAAACTATTTTTAGACAAGTGCATGAAAATATGATGCATGGTAACTATTAAACTGTTAAGTAAAGTATGGGGCACTTTTATAGACCCTAATCCAAACAGGATTATGAGACAGTTTCAGTATGCATCATTTCTGGCCACAATGAAATGCCATTCACAACACAACCCAACCCATACTAAAACTCTATCCCATAATCCTTTGCAAATGCCACTTGCAAAAGAGTCTATTAGAGAATTCTTCCTTCAAACTCCATCAATTCACTCCACACTATTTTAAGGCACTCCTTACCATCACTTCCATCCCCCACTTCTAAAGTGCTTTTATTGAAAACCTTGATTTAATACAATATTCAATCAAGTACCACACTGAATCCTTTGCTGTCAAACATCTATGGAAACAACCCTCCATCTGACTGCAGACTGATTGTGTTGCTTCAAAAATATTCCTACCTGGTCTACATGTATCAACATCATGAAAGCATTACGTTTGCATGATGCATCCCCTTCCTGTTCCAAGAAGTTGTGGATCAGTTCTGGGGCATCAGGGATCAAGAAGTCAAAGTTTCTGGTGAAAGAAATGAGAAGTTAATTGAGGTAGGTTGAGCAATATCACTTTGGTAACATATCTTAACACAGAAAACATTGCGGAGCAGCATCAAGGCAGAAAGCACATGCAATATATATTGTATTGTATCATATTGGATCGTACCGCACTGTAGCATCGTATTGTATCAAACTACGTTTTCATCTGTTTTTCAACTAGTTAGTGTCTACTTTAATTCCACAACATGAGGCAATTTTACAGTAGGTTTGCACCTCTCACCACAATCAGGATTTTGTTGTGTACTGTAGGCTGTGAATAGTATTTGCTGGGCTCATAGAATATTCAAAACATTGCACAATTTACTGATATATTGTGGCACTCATTTAAAATTTTTACAAACACAGAGAAGTGGATATGAAACAATTAGATGAATGCCAACTGTTATCTTGAAACAAACTAGTAAGAAATCACAAATTTGTCCTTGATACCCATAGGGATGCCACATTCTTCGCCTTGATTTGGTATCATTGCCTGGTTGAAAGCTCACATGAGAAAACTTTCTGGGTCACAGGCTACAAAGATGGTGAACCACTACAGCTGCATATAGTGCATCTTCTAATTCCGTTCTTACACAACTTTCTTAAACATCATTAAAACTCAAATTTATTTACTGCATGAGTGACATTTATCCCTACAGTCAGTATTGTGCCAGTCTTGTGCAGATAGATTCTAGCCAGCCACAGTGCCAGTGTCCTTCCCACAGACAGTCAAGCAAAATCCCAAGCAGCAGAATTTCACTACCAGATGTGGCTTGCAATCCCTTGTGTGCATCCGTGAAATTCTTTGCAACTAGGTGAGGCAAAGCTAATGTTAAGTCACCGAAGATTCTCCATTGCCTTCATTGTATGTGTAAGTTCTCTACACCGAACCTGTACTGAGGATGCAAATCATGTGATTTCCACTTTGGTAAGGCAGGTAACCAACTGTTCTTTTTTGTAGCCAGAGGCCACTTTTCATTTTTTTCCCCTGTGTACAGGATTGCTGTTAATGTACTTTGGGATGATAAGGGTCTGCCTATAAGGGCACAATCATTGACAGACCCTAAACGGCTACTCATCTGAGACATTCCTACAACTTACTTGTAGATGGTGAAGATAGCAAGGACAGCATTACGCCTGACATAGCTGTGACGATGCTCTAAGCAGGCCCTGATAGAGGGCATCAGTGGTTCCAACAACTCCGCTTGTTTCAGCTTACAGAGAAAACGAAGGGTGGAACCACGGATGAACTCATTAGGGTGTTGCAAGTCCTGTGGGATAAGAAGTAAATAAATAATTCAAGACAAAATCCTCTTAAATAGTTTAGTGCAAAATTTTATTCCCTTTTAAGGGTCCTAATGACTACCAACTGATAAGTCAAAATGGAGTGTTAGCATCAACCGTGTCACAGTGGTGAGTCAGTTGGGGATGACACTAGAACAGCTGTAAATTACTTCACTACATAGGGGACGTGACAACTTTGACTTGGGTGAAAAATGGCAAAAATACAACTTGACATTGAGTCACTAAAACAGCTGTAATTGATCTGACCAGGTAGTGAAGAGACTTAATACAAATCTTTGTAATTCACCATTACTGATTTGTCAGACCTGTGCCACTTTCTTTTTTTAAAGATCCAAGGTACCACCATATTTTGACAATGAAATGAAAACCACTTGTGACACATTAATACAATGACTTTTCTTGTGCATGGTAAAAGATGACAATACTTACCCTTCTGTAGTTATCACATACAAGGATCATTTCACTCAGCAATTTGCCATCAGGATGTGTTTTTGGAACAATCTCCCAAAAAACAAGCAGTAGTTTTTTTATTGCATGGTCCTGTGGGAACAAAGGATCAAATGACAATTGGTAAGCTTGAGCTATTACTGACAATGGGGATCATTAAGTATGCATCTTATCTTCATGATGACTGTCCCGGGACTGCTGAGTACATAAAAGTTTGAACAATCTTCAACATTTATCTCCATGTGAAAACTTCAGTGATGTGCAAACTTTACCTTCACAGTCAACAGGACTGGGAATTGCTATTTTGCAAGAATCTAAACAATCTTTTGTCTACTCTATCACAAACAACTCCACTGGGCCTTACCAAAAGTGACATTCCACCAATTTTACCACCATAAATAATGGTACCAGGATTTCAAACTATTTGTGCAACTTAAGAAAAATCAAATGCATCATTACCTTCAAGGGTAGTAAGTATCTTATGACAGATATCAGTAAAGTTGGCATCTTCTCCCCATTCAAAATCAAGTAGATCAACTTCTTCAGAGCTTCTCTTCTGGCATTAGTGTCTCCATTTTCTGATGAAAAATTAAACATGCTTCAGTCTCTTTTCATCATCTTAACAATTTACAAAAAGGCTGACATGCTTCACTCACATTTATAAGAATGGCTGAATGAAACTGTAAATCAAAACAAGAGCATCAATGATGCTGTAGCTCAACTTCAATTTCTCACACAGTTACTGTTATGTAGTTTCATTAATAGGGATCCAAACCAAGGAGTCATGGATTGTCATGATCTAGCAACTTCAGTGCTACAGATGTAAATGATCACAGCAGTGGCATATCAGCTAAAGTTAAGTGTTTGTGGACACAATACTGTAGGTAATTCTGCTGACGAAAATTAAGTGCTACTTATACCCCAATTTTTCAGGTCCCTCAAAAAATGATTCCTAGATGGCAATATAGATCATACAAAACATAAACCCTTATGGAAAAGCACTGGCATGGATTTCACCATCTGACTTTTTGTGACCCCAAGTGGCATTTAACATCAACACAAAGTACACCTATGCATCATCCACTGAACACTCTGATCAACTTTGATAAGATTCCAAAACAAACATGAGTATTTTCAAGGCTTTTGCTTGATTCTACTGTTTGCCCTCTCTCTGACCGAAACAACCTTTGAACTTCTTCAAAAGTACAACTCTGATGAGCCATTAATTCACCTAATGGATACTCTTGCCAACTTTGATAAGATTCAGACACAACCCCTAGGATCTGAAGGCATTTGCAGAATTCAAGTGTTTGACCTCTCCTTGACCCCACATGACCTTTTACCTACTTCAAAAGAACAATTTTGATGACCTGTCATTTACTGAACACTCTGGCCAACTTTGATAAGATTTGCATATAACTCCTAGGGGTTGCAGGATTTTGAGTGATTTCACTGTTTGACCTCTCTTTGATTCCAAATGACCTTTGATCTACTTCAAAAGTAGAACTTTGATATCCTGTCATCTACTGAACACTCTGTCCAACTTTGATAAGATTGAAAGGTAACCCCTAGGAGTTGAAGGATTTTGAGCAAGTTCACTGTTGACCTCTCCTTGACTCCAAATGACCTTTGACCTACTACAATACTGCAACTTTGATGACATGTCTTCTACTGAACACTCTGGCCAACTTTGATAAGATTTGGATATAACCCCTAGGAGTTGAAAGATTTTGAGTGATTTCACTGTCTGACCCTTGCATGACCCCAAATGACCTTTAACCTATTTCAAAAGTAAAACACAGATGGCCTTTCATCTATTGAACGCTCTGGCCAACTTTGAAACGATTTTGATATAACCCTCAGGAACTGAAGACATTTACAACATTTCACTGTTTGACCTCTTTTTGACCCCAAATGACCTTTGACCTACTTCAAAAGTACAACTTTGATGACTTGTCATCTACTGAACACTCTGGTTAACTTTGATAAGATTTGAATATAACCCCTACAGTTTGAAGGCTTTTCAGTGATTTCACTGTTTGACCCCTGCTTGACCCCAGAAGACCTTTGACCAACTTTAAGGGTACAACTTTGATGACCTGTTATTTACTCAACACCCTGACCAATTACGATAAGATTTGGATATGACCCCTAAGAGTTGAAGGCTTTTGAGTGATTTCATTGTTTGACCCCTGCATGACCCCAAATGACCTTTGAACTACTTCAAAAGAACAACATTGATGACCCATTATCTTCTGAACACTCATGCCAAATTTGATACAATTCAGACATAACTAATAGGAGTTGAAGGCTTTTGTGTAATTACACTGTTTGACCTCCTTTTACTTGACCTCTCTTTGACCCTCAATGACCTTTGATCTATGTCAAAAGTACAACTTTGACCAATCACTTACTGAACACTCGTGTCAAATTTGAAAACATTCAGACATAACCACTAGGAGTTGAAAGCTTTTTCGTGATTTCACTCTTTGACCTCTCACGACCCCTTCCCCTCCCTCCCACATGGTTTCTCTCCACTTGTAAGTGTTTAACTTCCTTCTCTACCTTAGGCTAATGAGTTCAAATATCATTCCTTTGCCATGCCTGTATGAAATGCATTACTTACCAATGTCATTCTTCAGCTGCATTTCATTTGGAGGCTCAGAGTCCATAGACACATTGATGAGTGTATAGCACGGTTGCTCAGAGGCAGTCGTCATGTTTAATCCAGGTTGATTGTTCTAGGTCTGAAATGCAATTTGATAATGAGGCAATTATTGCAAAGCTATCCTCACATGCATATCTACAGAATTACTGTTCGAGTATTTTATGTCAACATAGGTGTACACAGGGCTCGAAATAATGGGGGCCCAGGGCTCGAAATTTCAGTAAAGTTTTCACTAGCCCATTGGGCGTTTGACAGTCATAATCCACTAGCCTGAATGATATTTGCACTAGCCCCAGTCCATGATATCATACTAACATTAGGATCTAGCCTGAATGTGTACTTTAATGTGTACACATAACCTGCAATGAAGGTTGGACCATCGTTACTTCAGAACAAAGACAAAAAACATAGGCCTAGGAAACTTCTGATGTACAATTTAACAACTCATCAATTAAATGTTTGTATTTGAAAAGAACTGTAAACCTGAAAATCATCAAGTTTACTTACTTTTAGTGTACCATCATGTGAATACATTGCTTATATGCAGACATATTTATTACGGCGATAATACTGAGAGCTGAACAAGCACTAGTAGTGCCGATACGTACGTAAGTACGTGTGCTCATAAACCTCCATTACACGTTACAGTATTCTTTCAGTATAGCTAAAGCAGTGAAAGCCGAAGACAGCTTTCCTAAAACTTGATCACTTAGTTTTCGCGCCAAATGTTTTATGAATGAAAACTTTTTCTACGGAGGAGTATACATTATTTAAACACATTTCGTAAAGATAAGATTACACAGAATGTGCTTGAATTGGATGTACATAAAGATACGAAGAAAATAGAGCCCAGCAAATTATGCCAGCTCCATGATAGTTTGTGTCAAACAAATGTGAAGCTCCTATCCCATTTCCACAGCAGTTGAAACTTTCATACAGTATGCACCCGCACAATATACTATTACCGTACCACATTGAGCAGTACTCGATTGGCAACACAACACCCAAAGCTATTTTGGATATTATAAAAAACAATGTGAACATTATGGGATGCATTCTGACAACCAGTGCAAAATTGACTGCATGCACTGTACTGCTACATCGTAAACTGGACGTAATCATTTGAATTTATTATAACAGTATGTGCCGCACTGTGTAACGATGTCCAGAGTAGGCCATACTGTTCCCGGCTTTTGTCGCGCATTAGGTACACATATTGTTAGGGTACTTGTGGTGTCTGAGATCGCAACAATCGTAAGAGAATAAGCAAACGGTATTTACTTAATTTAGTATGGTAAAAATGATTATGCTCCCAATCTCTTCATGGGAATTATAGATTTGTACAGAACTGATTGAGAGGATAATGTTGTTGGAGTTTTTGTACATGTTACCTTTGTGGGAAAATTATACTAGCCCTGCTGGGTTTTAATTGGAAAGGTGCACTAGCCCGAGTGTGTTTTGAACTAGCCCGGGGCTAGCGGGCTTACGTATTTATCGAGCCCTGCGGGGGCCCGTGGGCCTGATGCTCCTAGAAATTTGTTCGGGCCCACAGCTTCTTCACGCAAAGGGGCCCGGTTGGCTCCTAAATATTGCAAGTCTAATGTACAGTCTGCATATGAACTTCTCCATTCACATCCACTATCTTGTATCTCGCACGGCCTGTGTATTTCCGTCGTATATTACTGACAGTCAATAAAAACCTGCGAAACACGCATTATTTCTGAAATCACTTCACATTGCCCATAAGTACAGTTGTCTGCTTTGTCAAAACATGGTACATCACTCATGCAGGCATACACCGATGTCAGTCATGAGTAATGCAGACGGAGCCTCACAAGATTAACTGACGACAATCTCCTTTTCAACCACCGTACCAACAGTGTGGTATTTGCACTGCTGAATTTACACTGTACTGTAATGCATAGACCTGCGCTGGAAACGGTTCGAGATCGCCATAGAGAGTGCACATGTTATGCAATACATGCAAGAGACTATGTAATGGTGGAAAGTACATTCTTCAATGATCGACGTAAAAGTAAAGGGTGGAATATTTTGACTCTCGGTACACTTGCATGATTTTTTTTCACGTACAGCACACCGTATAGTACATCATCACACGCAATCAGTGACTTTTTTATTTATTAGCTTTGGGCCCCTTGATTTCTCATTTGGCCCCTAGATTCCATTAGCTGGGGGCCCAGCTGGCCCCCAAAGTTTGAAGGCTTATTTCGACCCCTGTGTACAAGGCGAGCGGGGGGAGGGGGAGGGCTGAAATGTGCTGCCCCCCATTTGGCCAAAAAAAGTGCTCTTTTGGGAAAAATGCATGCTACTTCTCAGGTAAACACACTTAAATTTTTGGCTTAGTGTCCACCCCCCCACAAAAAAAAGAGAAAAAAAAAGTGGCGACACATTAAAACACAAGTCAACAAAAAGTCTCTGTACACAAGGTAGCCAAATGATGAACATACTGTAAAACAGTGTCTATGAAACCAGGGAGCCCTTGATTAAACTTGGCAATCTGGCATGTCCATACTGCAAGGCAGCTGATGCAACTGTAACTCCCCATCTTTAAAAGCATTTTATCACGGGGTATTCTCTCTTTTTTTTTATTCAGGTGTATTCAAAAAATTCCGAACAATACAAACCAATGTACAAGAAAAATGAAGGAAACATGACAGATTGACAAGGGTGCTAAACCCATTAGACCGACAGTTTTATGTCTGCCCATTTGAAATGAGGCTCAAGAAACAAGAATACTGCACTTGCAGTCAAAGTTAAGTATCAACACAAAATGGAATATCTGTACAAAACATTACACTGCACAGAAGAATAAAAGAGGGAAGAAGGATACATACCAAATGTTTCATTACTTCTTACACCCAATGGCAACCCTATCCTTGATCTTATCATGCCTAGTTTTGCCTGATAACAGGAAGTTCATGAGCTGCTGTTATCTGCATCTAAGCCATTATGCCTCACAATTGCCTTAGCCCTACATATCAAATACAACAAACACCAACAGAATCACAGTAACTTAAGTAACACAGTTGGGTTAGACAATCCTTATGCATATAGCTCTCTTTCATTGCACACAAAAGAGGCAATCTTAATCTCTTGAGACACAGTGAAACATCCACAGGAACATTTGACTCATCTTGCATGCATTGAGACTGAGAGGTACCTAAGTCCTAATATAGTTAGCAACGAAATGAACAGGGTTTTTGTCACATCAGGAGACGGCAATTAAGAAACAGGAAGACAATTCCAGTCTTTGACTGTATTGGGCAGGAAACTATTTGTAACAGTTTGTCCTCTATGCCAGGAGTTTCCCTTAACTTGTTTTCACTCCCCAGCCGGACTAGTGATCCAAAATTCTGGGTAGTCCACATCCTATTTTCACTAGCCTGCCTATTTTCTTATTCAAAGGCAAATAAAAATTTGTTTTATTCAATCCTTCCTTACAAAGATGCCTGTTAACAGTTTAAGTGTGTTCACTGGCTTCATTCACCTTCACATTCAATCACCTGGTGAGAGTTTTGATGCTTCTACTTTTTCTTTCAATATGAGAAAGTTCAAGAAGTTGATAAACAATGAATAGGATAACAGGCAACATGAAACTAGGGAAATGCAATTTATACCTTTTTGAATTAGGCCTAGTAGAATACTGAGAATCTAATTCAGGGAGTTTGGAAAGGTCGAAACGGATGAGGTATGTTAAGAATTATGTCATATTTATAGTCCGCCACATCAGGGCGTACTAACCAGTGTTCGCACTAAGGAATTGAAACTGGGAGGGAATTCCCTCTCTAAAATTTTTTTGTGCGGGATTTTCAAAATCAAGGCGGGACCTCATCCCTCCCATAAATTTTGCTTGAGTGGGATTTCCGTCGCCATCGCAAAACTACTCCCACGCTAGAGGTACCACTTGCTGTTAACGGCAGTTAATGCGTGTCACTAACGTTAGTGCTTCTCTCCAAGTTCAAAGCCTCCTCCGATACAGCTCCAATTCGTCACTAGCTGTTTTCCTTCTGAAGAATGAGTGAGTATAAATCCGTGAACTTGAAGTTGAAGTGGAAAATATGAGTGAACTTCATTGGAAATACACATACGATCAGAAATTAACGAGAGCAATGTACGACGTAAAATGAAGAAAGTACAGTAAAAACTGCACATATTCAATACAACACATGTCAGACTCCACAGTGCACTACAGTCTACGTGTGTAACCAAACGTACTGTACACCATACAACGTTGTGTTTGCAACCCTGGGACTGTGACTGAATTTCAATCCAATCAGATTCACTCTTATTTACAGTATACAACCAGCAGCCTGAGCCAGCATATAAGAGCTGCACTGTGAATGGCTAGATTACGATGATATTTGTTGCTACCATAATCAGTGTTCAGCTTAGGAGTTGCAATCCACTTGCTTGGGAACGATTCTATATTGCAATTTATTGTGCATATTATAATTTCAATTTCTCTGTACAATCACAGCTGCGGAGAAGTGCGCTGGAATTTTGGCTGGATTCAGAACATCAGCTGCCCACTTATGATTTATTTATGTGCGGGAGCGGAGAAGGTGTGTGGGAATTTCCCGCATTAGATTTAATTATGTGCGGGATTCGAAAGACAAAAGCGGGATTCCCGCAATCCCGTGCCTTAGTGCGAACACTGGTACTAACTGGCAGTATCCTCAACGAGAAAATGAGCAGTAAATAACAAAAATAATCATGACAGCTTGTGTATATTTGAGCAGTACAACTGCAGAATGCAACGCTCCACTCCAACTTTGAATCGTTCTCAAAAGAATGTCCCCCTTGATTGCACTTTGACAATGAGCAACTCTATTGTTGTCACTCAATTTCAGGAGGGGCATTGCATTCTGCAATTGCTCCTATTTGAGCTGAGATCATTTTTCTAGTGATAAATAGATCTGAATTTGCACTGTAATATAATTTTAAACTGTGGATAGGAGGTAGTCAAGTTTTTTAACTCGCCAACCAGACTACCAAATGGAGGGTTTTTACTCCCCAGCTGATGTTTTCAGTCGCAAATGTAGCCTATAGACCAAGTCCTATATAATATCGAACCCTGAATGCCACTGCCTAAAGCATGTGTGATGTAGCGTCATGGCCACTGTATGGGAAGTTAAACAATTCTTAATCTAAGGATGATTTAGTTTTAAGATATGGCTGTAGCCAGGCCTTTTAAATGTTTTTATAGAACTTGGTAATGTACACATGAGTCTAGGGAGAGAACGTCATCCCTAAACCCCAAGATACGGTTAAATAGTACTCATTCGTATGATATCCTTGTTATTTGTGATTCGGAATTCGCTTATTTTAGAGGCCACTTAACCCTAACCTAACCCCTAAACTGACTTAACCCTAACCTTATCCCTAACCGAACCCCAGGCAAAAATCGAACCCCCAGGTGGAACCCCTGACAAACCCCGTTTTAACAATAGGGTGACGTTCTCTCCTTAGTCGCATGTGTAATGTACAGTAGGCCTATAGCCTAACCTAACTCCAAATGTGATAAGATAGCGTTAGGCTACAGTATTTGGTGCGCCTCAGTATACTATGTACACCTCCCTGATAACAATGCCAAACGTTAGGCATATAAGCCTATCTAATAGGCTGGAATTTAAAGCGAAAAGCCAGATTCCAGTTAACCTATTACGTTCCACGACATACAGAAAAACTGTTTCTACTAAATACTTACCTAAAAGGAAAGTTTGTGCCTTATTAGGCGAGCCGACTTCGAAGAGGAGTACGTAGGCTAGGTACGGTTGACGTGGATCTAAACTTGTCCCGAGTCGTTTACAAACTGATCACGTTTGTTTACATTGTAGCCTGCGTAGCGGTCTTGACGTTTAAATTTCTAGCAAGTAATAAAGAGCAAGATAGGTGGTTCCTATATCCTGCTCTATGATTTCTACAAATGTGAAGCCCAGCTGAAAACGTTAGGTTTTTGATTCATTTCATTTATTCAGTTTTATCACATGAATATAAACAATGTGTAAGGAAGTCCTCCGGAAAACCATAAGCGGTTTAATATGGGGGAAGACTACTTAAATTAAATCAATCAATCGTTCGATCGATCGATCGATCAATCAATCAATCAAATAAAAATAAAATAAAGAAAGAATATAAACAAAAATTTTCCTACATTGACTGTTATCCGCAATCAACGGTGAGCTTACATCTTGCAAAGGATGGAAGGGAAATATTACTTTGAACCTCTAAATCAATCTTCAATGCAATTTGACATGATCAGAGACATCTTCTAAAGGGTCTTCTGCTAACATATTAATGGGGCGAACTGGCCAGTGCGTGGGTGCAACTGGTAGCCTATGGTTTTTAATTGGGGGGGGGGGGCGAGCTGGTCATTTCTCGGGAGCGAAGTGGCATTATTTGGGGCGAAGTTGGTAGTACCGTAAACCGTTTATGTGACACTTTTTGCTTGTGAAGACGATATATCTTAACGGAAGGGTATCCACGAAGGATCTCTAACCTGTCATGTGGATAACCCATCGAACTCCAATTTGACCGCCTGAGAGGCAATTCAAGAATGTCATTGCCTCTCGGTCGGCATATCACATGGCCTTATGCTGATTTCAGAAAAAAGGCGATATATAATTAATAATAGGTTCTTAACCTACCATTTATCTTGCTCATCATTTTCGGATAGTTAAGGTCAGTGTGACTACACCTCGTTATACCATCACAGTGCAGTCCAAGGAACTGGGCAGCTCCTAGCAGGAGGCCTACAACAGCCCGCAGTATCTGTCACAACTATTTGTAGCTGAAAATTCAGTGAGATTTTGTCGGCACTTTGCTTGTTCCAGTGGATTTCAGGGGTCATAATTCCTCGCCCTCCCATGACTGGTTTGACAGTAGGGAAGTGGATGATATTTGCAATGTAAAGCGAAGAAAAACAGTTATAAAATCCCTTTTTACCTTTTTACAACTGTTTGTTCAAAAAACAAGCAGTTGTGAAATAGCGCGCATTTTCACAACTGTTTTCCCGAGAGCGACTGGGCCCACACCCTATGCAGGGGCGTAACCAGACCTGACTGTCCGGGGGGGGGGGGCAAGACTTAAGAGGTTTCCCGGAAAATTTCCGATTCTGCCGGTACTTGTTGAGCTGAAGTAAACTGTGGCAGTCTCAGACTGCCAGTCTTTGGGTGTCTTAGGGCCTTAAGGGAAGTGTTCTGGACCCCCCACCACGACCACCTGAAAAGAATTGTGAATTTTTACATCCTAAATGCATGCAAAAATAATATGCAAATGGTGAACACTTACGTCATGGTGTCTTAGTTCAGGCAAAATGAAAAATTTGCACAAACTCAAATTTAACAATGTAAATGTCAACATGACAAACATATCAAAATAAATATTTTTCTAAACGTTGAAGTTACACACTTAATGTTCTTACACGTGATAGGTCCCCTCGCAGGACATTGGAAATTCTTAAATGTGGACTATATGTGGACTTAAAGACGGATTTGCATCACCCCAAGTATGACTTTTAGTTGGGGGTAAGCAAAAGTCTCAGTTGGTGACTACTCTTTGGTTGACATCAGAGTTGCAAAATTCAAAAGATGCAGAGTAGCTCATTTTACACAGCATGCACATAGAATGTTTTGATTACACATGCTCACCAGGATGTGGCCTTGAGCAGTGAACTATGTTTGTGTCTGCACAAGGAGAAGCAGTATAAAGACAATTATGCAGCGGCGTAGGAAGATGTTTGACATTGGGGGGGGGGCAGACCAGATGTGACTTCTCGACCTTGAACCTCCTTCCCACACTAAAACACATTTGCTCAATGTGATTCTTCCGATTTTAATTTGAGCAAAATAAAAATATTCAAAGCAAAAGGAAACAAAAACAACACCAGGCAGGAGTGTTTTTGGAGGACTGGGGATTTTGTGGGGGTGACTCCCGTTTACTATCTAAGCGGAGCGCCACCATAGGTTGGCGTGGAGCGTACCAAGGAAATTTGAGTTTTAAATACGTCCCAGATCGCCGAAAATGGCACTTGTCAGGCTTGATAGCAGCCATCGTGAAAAAATGTAAAGCTTGATTTGATTTTTTTTTTTATAAAACACATTTCTGTGAGGACAGATTAGTTGAGCTGGCCTGGACTTGGGGTCCGAAGACTGGAAGTATAAACCCCATTTACTATCTAAGCAAAGCGCCACCATAGGTTTGCGTGGACCTATCGTACTGAGAAAATCTGAGATTTTAATACATCCCAAATCATCGGAAGTGGCGCTTGCCAGGATTTTTGATCAAGATGTGTCCTTGTTGTGCAAATTTTGTAAAGTTTAATTTGAATTTAACACTTTAAGTCTGTTACAATCTATCCGACTTCATTCAAAATTATTCAGCGTTGAGTTATCCCTCATGGATTTCAGTGGATTAGTTGGAACTGAGAGTTCCTACAGCCAGAATCTGTTAACTTATTATTAAGTTGAGTAGAGGTAGCCCCACGATTTGCCCGGCGAACGGCCAACGACCCGAAACTCCGACAGCCCCAATGCCGTGGAGTATTGGTGAGGTGGGATTTGAAGAAAGCCTGTGTACTAGCCTCCATTTTATTCGGGTCATATATTGCATAAAATTTGTATATACTAGAAAAGCTAAGTTGTGTAAATGTTTTTTCCGGAATCTTAACTGTAAAACTGCAAAGCGCGCGAAGCGCGCGAAAATTTTTCGGGTCATTTTTCACAAAAAACATAGGCCTATGTAATTATTAAAAACAATAAGAAAGAAAAGCTGTAGTGTAGGGGTTCTAGACCGTATAGGAGATAATATGCATTGTATCGAAACTACCTTGACTATCCGATGAAATAGCCAAATATTGCTCGGTGAGTCCTTCACCAACTGGCCGTACCGCATGGCACACAAGAGAACAGTAGCTAGGCTTTGCAATATGGGATGAAATTTACGACCTCTACATAAACTGTGTACTTTTCCTACGTGTTATGGTAAGGGGGAAAGGACTTGCGCTATCTAGTGATGTAGAGTGAAACTACTGAAGAAACCAGAATGTTTCTCCTCGCGCGTAGCGCGCCGAAAATTTTAGGTTTTTATTAGAGAAGTTGTCCTCTTAAGAGCAAAAATGGGTAAAACGAAACTTTGTACTTCGCTCAAAATTTGTCCACAATTCAATCATAACTAGGCACTCCAATTTATTAAAATATTCAAGCAACCCTTTTGCATCTGCATTACTATAAGCAGATCTGTCGTCATTTTCAATGTTTTCCAGAGCTAATAAGAGTGCAGGGTACAGTTCCTTCACAGCTTTAAGCGCTTCGTACCGACAGTACCAACGAGGGCTTTGTGTCTGCAGTTTTTTGTCTTTCATTTTTAGCTCCTTTGTTGCATTTTCCCTTTCTTAACTTTATTTTTCCTTTCTCTTTTTTCCTCCTTCCTTTTCTTTTCCTTCTTTTCTTTCCCCTTTCTCCTCTTCTTTTTCCCTTTCTCCTGTTTTTCTTTTCCTTTCTTTCCTTTTCCTTCTTTTTCTCTTCTTCCTTCTCTTTCTCTTCTTCCCTCTTTCCCTCTTTTTCCTTTCTTTTCTTCTCCTTTTTCCCTCCCCGTTTTTTTGCTCCCCTTCCCGCTTTTTTGTGTCCGGGGGCCAAGTTGCCCCCCGGCCACCCCACTGGTTACGCCACTGACCCTATGTGAGAAGGTATTCGCGTTCCCTCGGCACCCACGTTACCGTTGGCCTGCGTGTGGTATATTAAGACTATCAAATGGCCCGTCATAGGAAAAAGGTTCCCCATCCTTGGATGAAAAGGTGAAAAGCCTTTAAAAGTGCTCGTAAACACGGTATCTCAGAAAGGGTAACTTAGCAAGTACATATCCCATACTGTTTTTCGTGGAGGTCAAATGGTCTAAACCTGGTGAACACAATAAAGGCCTATCACTTTGGTGAATCTCAAAACTCGATTTTGGTGCGTCCTATTGGGTACAAGTATGTTCTTGTTTTTGTGGAGGTTGAAGGTCACTGAAGGTCAACAGGGGTCAAACGGTGAAAACGTTTAAAATTTACTCGTTAACACAGACTGTACCTAGGAAAGAATAACTATACAGGGATCACACTGCTATGTAGATGGTCCATAATGAGTAGATGACCCCTACTATTTTTGGTGGAGGTCAACTTTCGCTTAAAGTCAACAGAGGCCAAAGAGTGAAAATATTTCACATATGATATCTGAAGAAAACATATGTATGAATTTGTATATGATTTCTGCAGTATTTGGTGATACTACGAGGTCATGAGGAGGGAATCACCTCAGATTTTTTCTTGCCCCTGCTAGGTCAGATTGTGATTTTGTGTGTTGTTAAGTGCCCAGCAAAGACCATTTGAATATGGTTCAATGCTTTATTGTAGTAATGCTCATAATTCTTTTATACAATTAAAGCCGGGTTAAAGCGGCTAACCCCTGGTCCCACAGATGGATTGGGTCCATATCTTAGGAGAACTGCTTCGTGTCCCAGAGACACCTTCGGAGCCGGGGGTAGGGGATGAACCGACGGGGTAGGGGGCTGGTGGTTCAACTCCAATTACCAAAGAGCGCGAAATGCCCCATATCATGTGTTCCTTGGAAAGAAACATTTCGACATGGCTCCTTTTCAATGTTTGTGTAACTTATTGTAAAATGAAGTTGCAAAATATTTGGAAAATGTCATTTTTCTGTGTTACTTCCGACGAATCCATGGCAAATAGTTGTCTTATACTCCCTTAACCCATCCAGACCAAATTCTGGCTACGGGCCTGATCACCTGAACTGGATAGCGGGGGTAGAGGCCACTCCTCACTTTTTCAGAGGGAGAACTTTCAGGTTAAGACTTCTCACTTTAAAATATATTAAAAAATTACTGTTTGCATGATATTATATGCAGAATACACTTGAACACTGATGATAGGGGTAAAGATTGGTAATGAAATAGGCCTCATGGCCCATGTGGAATCTATCTGAGGGAGACGGGTGGTCAGAAACACGACCAAAAAGAAATAATAATAAAGCTCCAAACTTATTTTAAAACAAAAACTAAATGTTACAGATTTCTTGTTATTCCTCTTCCAAGTATCTTTCATGATATTTTAGGTCATAAATCTTGCATATTCAAGGTAAACCAAGCAGTTCCTCCTCGTACATTTTACAACCGAGTGAGAAAAATACTGTCACATGCTTCTCAAGAGCCATTCAGGAAATAGGATAGTGTACTATGCAATTCTTTATTGGGGTGACTGCATTCTCCCTTTAAAGCCATGGCTCGATGTTTAAGTCTTGTTCAAAATGACTAAGATTGAATGTCTGGGATGGTTTCCCAGCGAGAAAAGTTTGATACGAAGCATTGTTTAATGAGATTTTCTGGCAATTGGTAATCAAAATAGCATTTTATGGCATTGCCAATTATTATGAAGTGTCACGTCACTACTCTATGGTTTTGGAAAAAGATAGCCACTAATTATGATCATAAAATTGTCAAAAATTTAACTTGAGAAGAGTACAAGTCTGGTCATCGAATTTCAATGCTTTCATGTCATTCCTACTAAAGATGTGTGTTGGTCCGTGGTTTTTGATGACCATTAATTGGTTGGTCTGAACATGACCAAGACCATCCGAGACCAAACCGGAGGTGTGTTTGGGGGTTGCCTGGGTAGGCCACCCCACAAATGAAAGAACGTTTTCGTCCGACTTCAAGCGACTACCCGGATAAAACCAAAGCAAGGTTTCATGTAATAAAAGTTATAGTTGATGAAATTTTCTCCGTGACATGCAAAATCGAAGATCACAAATTATACATAAAAGTGATTTGGAGATTTATGTGAACCTCTTGCAGAGCTTGGAACACAGTGACCAGAACCTTATATAGATAGGTCTATGGCATGTCGGTATTGCTGGGTGGTACTATGTGCCTAGAAATAAGGCATTACATATACACCACTTGAATCGTCAGTTTTCGGTCTTTTGAAGGGATTTTTCAATAGTCAGTACGGTAGACGAAGAGGACGGAACGCGCAGCAATAAACTGAACTGCGCATCGGCGTGTAAGCGAAGACCTTATCGTCGTGTTGATTTTCAAAGCGGTCTTCAATCGATTTAACGTTCGGTCTAGACATAGGACGGTACGAGGGTTGTCATGACAATTCCTTTGGTCCGCACGTACGTCTCCATAGGCGGGATTACGGAGGGGGGGGGCAAGCGGGGGCACTTGCCCCCACTTTCTTCCAGAGCTTAAAAACTAAAAAAAATAAAAAAAATAAAAAAAAAATAGCGAAAGTAAGCGAGGCCAGAGAAATTGTAAGAGAATTTTCACTAGCCTATGATGATTAAATTTTGCAAATTTTTAAGGAAGAAAACTATTAATATCAAAAACCATGACATTGCTAGAAATGGTCCAGAATGGCCTCAAAAGCCGTCAAATTTAAGGATTTCTCTGGGAGGACCCTAGGTTCCCATATCTTGCTCTATGGAAAGAACAGGCACCTGGGGAAAGAAGGAAATATTTTTTGCAATAAAAATACTGCATTTAAAACTAAAGAAAAACAATGGGCTACAATTAAATGTCTCAAAGCTGATTTCTTCTGCGCTCTTCCGGCGCACACGTTTTAAATATTACTTAGAATTTCGAGCTTACTTCCTGTAGAACATCCTGCTTTTCATAGCTTTGTACAACTCTTCTATTATCATTGAAACCATCAGTGCCCCCATGGCCGTATCATCCCGTATGTAGCGTAGGGAAATTTCCCCCTCCCTCAGAAATGTTCAAAGCAAAATTTTTATCACCATCCATCTGTGTAAATTTACCGACTCTTTAACTTGAGATTATTTGGATGCAAGTTGTAAGACACAGAAAGTGTCATTTTCGGTACCCTTATAATACACAGGCGCGTAGCGAAGGGAGCAGGGCAAGAGCCCTCTCCTTGAGGATGCTTTTCTTTCTTAGCATTTCTATTACACATATTACTAAAAAGTATAAAATTGCGATTTATTCAGCGCGCTTCGCGCGCACCCATTCTGAATGCTAGATCGCCCATTCTTAAAATTATTGTTCAAAGCCCCTGGAGACCCTCAAAATAATCCATTCTCCCCTACTTCCTCAGTCCCTCAGCACTGTTGATCCCATATGACTGCTAGTCTCATGGACTTTTTGTGGTAGGCCTATGCTAATTGCCCACCTGATGTCATTTAAAGTTGAAGCCAAAATACATCATTTTAATGCCTACAATTTCGTAAATACCCCAGAGCTTCCGGGGCTTCGCTCCCTGGACTCCCACCGGGGATCTGCCCCTGGACCCTTCCAGGGGCCGGCCCTTAGGCGAGCCCCTGGACCCACGCAGTTAGGGGAAGCGTTTCGCGCTCCTGCGGCGCCAAAGGCGCCGTTTGACAGTCCACCCGGCTTTGTCCCCTCCCCCACTTTCAGACATCAAATCCCGCCCCTGTACGTTTCTGTGACGTTATTTTGCTAGCTCAGATAATGGGATTGACGACCAACACTTCGTGCACGTTTAGAAAGTATTCTAATGGTTTCTTTCCGTCGGTATTAAACGAAAATATAAGTGTCTTGTGATAACAAAAAGTTCATTGTAACTGTATATTCTGCCCTTTGTCTCCTTTGTCTGTGGCTTTTACATTCGTGAATTTGCTGCTAAACAGAAAATACAATGCCTCATACACAACTGTTCGTAGGTAACAAATAAGGGTGCGTGTCTGTTTTTGGTTTGATACCATTCTACTGTGCGCCCCTTCGTCTTCAGAATCGAAATGCCTTTCATATCAAGACCGGGAGCTGCGTGAGCGTACCTCTAGGCCTAACTCTCCGTCCTGTAGCTCTTCCATCCTGAAATAAAAAACTCGCTTATATTTTCTCTAAAACGGGTAGACCACCAGAAACCATAATCACGTTAATCTCGCCTGAACCACGTAAAAACGAACATTTGTTTCAGTTGGTCTCGGATTGGTCATAGTTTAGGGTAGTGTGTTTTTCCTCAAATTTCTTCTTAACTTACGGCAAGATTGTCAATTTCTCCCCAGAGGTGGTGATGGTGATGGTCACATAGACCAGGTTTAGAAGCACAGATCAAAACGAAGTGCCACTACAGAGTGTAAAATATTTTTTGCTAAAATACCTCCTACAAGACCTACATCATCGGAAATGATAATTCCTACTAGCATAAAAGTGCTGATAATGACCGCCGTTCGACATAGGCGTAGGAGCCCAAGTTGACTGGGGGGGGGGGGGGGGGCTGTAACGACTTGCCCGAAAAATATAACCGAAAATTTCCGGGCGCTCCACGCGCTTTCGACATGTTAATGTTCATATCATATAGGCATGCATCGGTTATCACACGACATACTAATTACATACAATAGCCATGTTACTACCTTCCATATTGGTTTTAATTTTAGCGGAAGTCGTTACAATAATAATGATAGTAATCAGTGGCGTAGCCAGGATTTCTCTAATGGGGTGAGGGGCAGGCATTTTGTTGTGTGATCGCCGGCCTGGGGGAGGGGTTTAAGGGAAGGGGTTTATGGGGGAGGGTTTAAGGGGAGGGGCTCTCCCCTCCCCTTTAACATCAGGTGTCCTTACATGCAATCTGGTGTCATATATGCTCCCTTTGAAGTAAAATTTGTGTTAAAACATTTACATATTTTAGGTAGGCTACTAAAAAAAAAAAAAAAAATCGGCATCACCCACTCCTCTTCGAAAACTTTTGAAAATTAGGGGTGCCACATATGTTACCTTTGAAGTAAAATTTGTTGTTAAACATGTACGTATTTTGGGTGGAAAAATCGGCATCAGTGAGGGTGGGGCATGGCCCAATGGCCTCTTAAATAAACCACTGATAATCATAATATAAGTTTAAAGGCAATAGGTAGTCACCCCAAGCAGAGTTAGTATGCCCCGTCATTCTAGTTCATGAATGGCCTATTTGATCATGTGACAATGTTTTTGTTAGTGAATTGTGAAATTCAAGGAAAAATTTCTCCTTGTTTTACCTATTGTTTGTTATAGTTATGTTCAAACTGTCTTCAGAGGTGCTTGTAATGCAGTAAGAGGAGATTTGTAAGAATTTGCTGATTTTTTAAAGCAAATTTTTGGGCGACTTCTTACTGTCTTTAACCATTAAAAAAGACACTGGTGAATTAATACCGAATATACAGGTGCTGGTGCAATTCAAATCAGAACTACTTTATTTTAATTGCCAAGGAAGTTTTTTAAACTATTGATTTCCTTTATCTACATCATTGCATTATTTTTCTTTCAGAATGTGCCCGAAAAATTCTCAGCATATTGCCCGAATCTTCACAAAAGGATATGGTTGGGGGCTGCAGTCCCCCAGCCCCCCGCCCCCTACGCCTATGCCGTTCGAACATTTTGTTAACTGTAGTTGAGTAAAAGAATTCACACTCTAAAAAATGTTGTGTAGAATTTACACATCGTTGTGTCACTAGTGTGCACCAATCTCGAAAAGTGCAAAAATTACCCATGTTTGTGTAATAAATTTACACAACATGTGTATAAATTACACATGTCGTGTAAATTTATTACACAAACGTGTAATTTCTACACAAACATGCGTAATTTCTACACATTTCGAAATAAGTGCACTAGTGACACAACGATGTGTAAATTCTACACAACTTTTTTAAGAGTGCACCAAAGCTGGGAACGCGTGAAAATGCTGAAACTTGGCTAAAGTTTGCCAACATTTGGAGATAAATGGGTTAACCGAGGGCCTGATTACCACTCAATTGGGTACATTCATCGTCTCATTTAACCCATTAATCTACAGTAATTACGCAATCGCTACATTAATATTTTCACACACTTGCACAGTGTTGATGGAAATTTTACCCACCTCTTTTGGACTGTAGGCCATAAATAAAAGAAGATTAAACCATGTTAACTGAAGAGTACAATGCCAGTGATGGAGAATATGTAAAACACGAGACAAGTCTGAAGAGAAACCATACCATCGACTTTAGTCTATCAGGGGTGGGACGCTCGACCCCTGTCGGGTTAAAACATTTTAGCTTATAATCACGTTTTCCTTTTCAGTGCCAACAGTATTGTAATCAGAATGCGTGCAATAAGAATCGCCCTTGAGCTCAAAAGCCCAAAGTGGAGATCTAAGATAAAGTGGAAATGATTTTTTTCAAAGAAGTGTAGATAGAGAAATGCACGAAAAGAACGTTGACTATTTATTACCAGTAAAAATTACCTTTACTTGAGAGAAGGGTAGATAAGTTCCATGTAAACAAATTAAGTGCCCTGGTTAAGAGAAACATTCGATGTGGGGAATTCATGACATCACACGTTATTTTATTGGTGGCTGTTAAACAAAGTTCAGTTTTCCTTAGGACGGCTCCGGTCTTTTATGTGCATGGAGACATCAGACTGTCATCCGTGAAACCGTAGCCTCTGAATTTTTATATATTTCACAGCAAAAGGCAACAATCAAAGTCTTAGTCATGATTCTACAACTTTAACTTTCGCCAGACCACACACATAGCCAGGGGAAAGGGGCAAAGACATAGCCTCCTTAAAATCTCAGAAGACAGAGCAATATGGATAACAGGGTGTCGCCTGGATTTGACAGTCGAAGTGAGGGGTGCAAGCTCCTCAACTGGTTGGCCAAATACACAAAGCCCGGGAAGGTTGACGGTTTTCGGTAATCAGAGGAGGGGCAGTGCATGGTGGAGCCAGGTGGGGGGGCAGGGGGAATGGCCCCCCGTCGGGGAACTTTTGCAGTTTCGTTTGGGAGTCTTAGTCGATACGGTAAAGTATGTAGTCCCCGACGGTGACTATTTGCCCGACGGTTTACTTGTTTTTGCTCTCAAGAGGACAATTTCCCTTAACAGAACCCAAAATTTTCGGCGCGCTTCGCGCGCGGTAGAGTCACTCCAGTTTTTTCAATACTTCCATTCTACATAGGTAGATAGCTCAAGATCCGTCAAACTTACCAAGTAATATGCAGCCAGAATACACAGGTTATGTAGAGGTCGTAAATTCCATCCCATATTGCAAAGCCTAATTGCTGTTCTTTTGTGTGTGTCATGCGGTACAGTCAGTTGGCGACCGACTCAAGGAGCAAACTTTGGGTATTTCATAGGGTAGTCTAAGTGGTTTCGATAAAATGTATATTATCCCCGATATTGTCTACAGGCGCGGATCCAGTTGGGGGCGCACCCGGCGCACGCCCCCTTTTTCGATGACCAACGTTTTTTTGACCAATACGCCCCAAAAAATTAGCAAATAGATATGGAAAATATGCTTCCCAGACTCTGGAAAATTGTATCTAAGCGCATCTAGAATTCAAGTTTTCTTGGGGAGGACCCCTAAAGCCCCCGCCGTGGCTTCGCGCTTTCGGCGCTCTCTCGTCGGCCTTCAGCCGACGGTGTGTGCGCCCCCTTTCTCAAAATCCTGGATCCGCGCCTGGTCTACAACCCCTACACTTTTTCTTTTTTCTTTTTGTTCTTAATGGTTACATATATTTTTTGGGTAAGCCCAAAAGATTTTCGCGCGCTCAGCGCGCTTTGCAATTTCACGTTTCAGATTCAAAAGGACACTATCAGTGCGCAACTCGGCTCCTGAAGTATTGGTGATATTATGCAAAATATGCCCTGCAATGGGTTTGGATAGTTCTCACCACCCCTCGACAGAGGGGCTGTCGAAACTTAGAGTCACTGTGATCCAGCCCCCTGTCGGGAAAATGCTGGCGCTACCGACCTGGTCGGTTTACTTATTTTGGCTTTCAAAAGGCTCATTTCTGCGATAAAACCCAAAATTTTCGGTCCGCTTTGCCCGCTCTTCCTCAGTTCCGTTACTAATAGCTAAATACAGTAAAAACCCTTTCCACCTATTCAAGTATAACTTAATATAAGTAGAATACATGGATTTATGTAAATGTCGGCCATTTCATCTCATTTTGCTAAACCTAGTAGTTATAATGTTCTCTTGTGTCTGTCGTGCGGTACGGCTAATGTCTCGAGGAGGGAAGTACAATTTAGGTTATGCCCGATATGGCCCAACTGCCTTGACAATTGGCCTATATAAGCTTCAAATAAGTACAGATTCTTTTTAGTGTAGGTTTATCTAAAAAAATTTCGCGCGCTTCAGATTCTGGGAAAAACGATAAATCAGAGCGGAATATATTTTCCTCTAGTATATTTAATATTATGAAATATATGCCCCGCAATGGCATAGTCTAGTACACAAATTTTCTTCAATCCTTCCTCACCACTGAACTCTTCGACGATATCATGGCTGTCGGGGCCCAAATTACTTAAAACTTACAGTTTATTAGTATGTATTTGAAGGAACGGTCATTTTTACTGGTCAAAAACGCTTTGGACCAGGCGAAGCCCACTTCGTTGACCTTAAGTATTCTTCATGTCGTCCATATGGATATGAGGTGATCCAAGGCCGGTCCCATGATAAGTAGGCTAAAGGGCGCAAAATAAGTTAAAACCTACAGTGTACATTAGTATGAAATTGAATAAGGAACGGTCATTTTCACTGGTCAAATACGCTTTGCACCAGGTAACGCTCACCTCGTTGGTCTTAAGCATTCTTCCCATCGCCCACATGGATCAGTTATAAGGTGGTCCAACGTGTCCCGTTATAAGTGGGCTAAAGGGCGCAAAATAAGTAAAGACCTACAGTGTATATTAGTATGTATTTGAATAAGGAACGGTCATTTTTACTGGCCAAATACGCTTTGGACCAGGCAACGCCCGCCTCGTTGACCCTAAGCATTCTTCTTGGCGTCCATATGGATCAATTTTAAGGTGGTCAATGGCGTTCCGTTACCACTTATCGGCCCAAATAACTTAAAATCTATAGCCTTTACATGTAATTTGAATAATGATCGGTCATTTTTACTGGTCAAGTACGCTTTGGACCAGCAACACCCACCTCGTTGACCTTAAGCATTCTTCCCATCGTTCATATGGATCAGTTATAAGGTGCTCCAATTCGTCCCAAAATAAGTAGGCTAAAGGGTGCAAAATAAGTTGAAACGTGTATTAGTATAAATTTGAATAAGGAACGGTCAATTTTACTGGTCAAATACGCTTTTGACCAGGCAACGCTCACCTCGTTGACCTTAAGTATTCTTCATGTCGTCCACATGGATCAGTTGGTCCAAGGCGTCCCGTTATAAGTAGGCTAAAGGGAACAAAATAAGTTAAAACCTACATTTTATTAGTATGTATCTGAATAAGGAAAGGTCATTTTTACTCACACATACGCTTTGGACTAGGTAACGCCCACCTCGTTGACCTTAAGCATTGTACCTGTCGTCCATATGGATCAGTTATAAGGTGGTCCAATGCTTCCCGTTATCAGAAAGGGTCCAAATAACTTAAAACCTATAGTGTATTAGTATGAATTTGAATAAGGAACGGTCATTTTTACTGGTAAAATACGCTTTGGACCAGGCAACGCGCCACAACCTCGTTGACCTTAAGCATTCTTCCTGCCGTCCATATGGATCAGTTATAAGGTGGTCCAAGGCTCCCGTTATAAGTAGGCCAAAGAGAACAAAATAAGTTAAAACCTACACTGTATTAGTTTGTATTTGATTGAGGAAACCTTATTTTTACTGGTCAAATACGCTTTGGACCAGGCAACGCCCACCTCGTTGACCTTAAGCATTCTTCTTGTCGTCCATATGGATCAATTACAAGGTGGTCCAAGGCGTACCCATATCAGTAAAGAGCCCAAGAATCCTCGTTTACCGATTCGCGAATGTGGGCTTGTCTACAGTAAAGGAAAATATTCAGTGTGTGTTTTTTGCTTTGATGATATTTTGAAAGATGTCACAATGGTTTGGTGATTTTACAGTTCACCATACTTGGAGGACTATAGAGAGATAATAAAGACAATTTTATCAATGTCCAATTAACTTATATAAAGGATGTTTTGGGCAGAATTTGGGGCTATTCTGGCCTTTTTTACCACCTATAAGTGTTACATATAGGATGTGGAATAAATTTATTATGTGAGTGGGACCTTTGCAGATGTGACTGATGCAGGTTCTTTCTCTTCATTCATTAATGTAATGTACAAAATAAATGGTAAATGATAAATGAATATTTTTAGGTGCACAAACACCGCAAAATTTTATCCGCAATTTGGAGTAAAATTTTGAGATTTGTCCGTCCATCTAGATATTAAATCTTAATAGTTGATATTTTAACTGAAAGAAAAGATTTCCAGAGCTAAGGTTATGATGTAACACTTAACCTTGATCATGTGCAGTACCACAAATAAAATAATCCAGCAGTAAATGCATCATAGTCAATTGCGGAGCACATGATGGTTACGTTGGTAACATGTCTGTCCCTAATGGTTACGTTGGTAACTATCATATTAACAGGCCTGTAGGACACAAATTACCAGAGAATTTGATAAAACTGCATCTGTTTGCAGATGGCCATATTTGTCACTGGTTTGTGTGCTTTCCTCCATATTTTTGCTTACAACAAGGTTATGAGAGCCTTCAAGGCGATGTCCGTCCAGATGTTACCAACGTAACCATGTCCTTGTCGGTAGTATAACGTAGGCACATGGGGACATTGGTTTTTGATGAATGTTTCACATGTCATCAGTTTACACTTCAGGAAAGAGCAAAACTTGTGTCACAATGCATTCAAGTGTTTAAAGTGCTTAATTTTCTCGAACATAGTTTGGTTACGTTGGTAACGAGGACGGACATGTCCGTCCTTGTTACCAACGTAACCATTGATCTCCATACTAGTCCATGTTTAACTAATGGTAATGCAATTTCAGTGAAAAAGTGTTTGTTCTTTATCATTCTATTAAATGCAGGGTTTATTTATACATATTGTCCTCCTTAAAGATTTCTGGAGCAAAGAGTTTCCATGTCTGTCCCCGTTACATACGTAACTTACCACTTAAAAAGTGGTAAAAAAAAGTGGTTAAAAAAACACTTACCACTTAAAAAGTGGTGATAGGTGAAAAGAACTATCTTCCTGCTCTCAGGAAAAAATTGAGACTACCAATCAAACAAAATAACACAACAAAAATTTATTCTTTGAGGACTTCAAATTTCACCACCTTTGTAACACTTTTATACCCCTTTATTGTTAGCCTGCTGTAAGCAGGCTATTGTTGAGTTTAATCAGCTACAAGTACAATTCTTAGTATTTGCTTACCTCAGGGAGCTGTTATTCGGCTGTTAACAGCTCCCTGCTTACCTAATGTTAATGTACAGTACACAGACGAAGTTTAAAGGGGAACAATAGTAGCCATTTGACCCTTTACATATGTGTAGTATACATATAAATACTACAGATAATCTTTACCTGGTGGACCTTACATGAAACCTTTATTAAGAATAATATATTTCAAATTTCCCTCGCTTGCTGGCATGTGCGCAGACATATTGGAAAGAAGACGACTAGATATCAGCTGATTGCTGACGTACGACATGCACCTCACGATTTCCAGAGCAAAATGTTGCCAGCTCATATAAATTTAAATAGGCCTTCTTAATTTTTGTGAGTGGTGGTTCAAAATTTCAAAATTATGTAATTTTAAATCAAAAAAAGTATAGAAAGTATAACAAAAACTTAAATGGGATTTTTATGCCCCACGGCTAAAAATACTAAATAGTTCTTGCCCATTTATTTTTCGTATTATTGCAAGAGGATGCTATCAAGAAATACTCTCTTTCAGTGGTTCCATTTTCCGAGCCCATGGTATCACGCTGAAGGGCTGTGTTCATGCGGTGTTTGGATAGTTCTTCATAAAGATTTCTATACGTAAATGATGATTATCTGTTTTTACTCTTATGTTACCATAAGAACATTAAGAGATTCAACTCTTCGGTAGTAGTCATGAAAACTTAAGGAAACTCTGATCCACTGAGGGAAATTTTTGTCTAACTTATGGAAACACTATTCTCCTTAAAACACCTATAAGTGTTCGCTAGGGCCTGGCTTTCGTTCGAGACGAAAGTCTTGTGATATTTTCTGATTTAATGCATATAATGAGGATTTTGCGTAGACACTGTGAAGTATGATATCGATTATTGCAAATTTGGTGGATTACTGGCCGCATTCTTTCAGCAACACCTTGAAATGTCAGTCGAGAGTTGTATTTGAGTCTACCGGAAGCAAGCGTAACCATTCTCCGCGATGTGTTCCCATCATGGCTGCCTCGAGCTTTCGGTAACAGGCACAGAATTTCTTTTTGGTTGAGTAAGCTTCAATCAGACGGCATTTGGTCTGGTAAGAGACTTCTGTCTATTGTTTGAATATTTTACTTTGAATTTTACAACATTGACGCACGACTTTCAATTTTGACGCACAGATACAAAACCTCAGGTGTCAAAATGACGCACAGCTTTCTCCATTTCAAGTTTGCCAAGAATTCAGTACATGCTATCAGGGACCTAGCGCTGACGGGTGGAGCGTCCGACACTAAAAATTCTGGCCCTTTAGGTTAAAGGTTTACAATCCCGCCCGGTAAGGTACTAAATTTCCAAACTTTTTGCCTCAGTGCAAAATAGACACTCAATATACGCAATAATGTATTGACCTAACTACGAGCGACGTAATGTCAAAACTGTGCTGCATACACTTATTGCCAAGTAAAATTGCCAATGGTGTGACTTTTAATGTTGCACCGCTGCGTACTGCTGCACTCTGCACTGCGATAGCTTACATACTTTTGTCAAAGTGCTCCTACACAAACTCGAGACTAGGCTAGGCTACAAATTTTGACTCTCTATATTTCAGTTTCGACTCTTCAAAACTTACCCCTGAGGGTCAGTGACTCCTGAAAAAAATGAAGAGTGAAATCCCTGAAAACGTTTTGACAAGTATGATCGAATCCCCTCGGACTACGGCGATGCAGTGCAGTGTTCAGTACCACGCATGTGTGTGATATGCCATATAGAGTCAATATGGATTTCGAGCTGCACTTGTAAGTGTAGGGTGAAGGATTTTCTCGAACTTTTTAACTGCTTAAAAATTGTACGTATCAAGTTAGAAGAAGGCTGTATGATGATATTAGATAGTAATGTACAGATTTCTGGATTTTAATGGCAAATTTAACCGCTGCATTTTTTGAAAATTAAAGATAGTTTTGACGTTACCGTGAATACTGTAGGTGTGTGCTTACAAACTACACAAGCAGTTGTTGTAAAACCCGCGGCGAGGTGCAGGTGTGACATCACAGTTCCGTTGTATTGTGGGTAATATCACAATATCATGACTGCCTACGCAGTGGCATTTAGTGAGTTTCAAAAATTTTTTGAAAAATTCGTGTTAAATAAGATATTGAGTTATATTAGTTGTTAATGGTATCACAATGCTTGGAAAAATGTGTTCTAAATGTTGTACTTGCTTAGAAAGCTGTACAATTGTTTCCCTTTAATACAATACAATAGTCTGCCAACTTTAATTCTAGCCAATCTCATTTCCGAGACAAAAATAACTTCATGTTAATTAATGCACACGTCATCAACGTTGGTAAGGGGTGGAGTCAACATGAGCGACCGGTTGCTCCGCTACAGCAGACAGCTCTTTTCACTTGTATACACATTATGCAGTGCAGTACGGCTATTACTGTATAGTTACTGGCTTAGCTGCTACCGTGTACAATGTATACATATACAGCTAGCAAGGAACGTTGTCGTCTTGCGGCCATGCGAGGGCCTATAGACAGGCCAGTTTGTACAAACCGGCAAGATCTGGGACAAGATCCTCCGCCGAACGTTAGGCTTGACTTTTCACTGCAAGAATTAGCTCGATGTTTATCCCATACATGATAATTACGTACCTTTTTAAGATGTCACCAACATGCGACTAAGGAGAGAACGTCACCCTATTGTAAAAAACGGGGTTTTTCAGGGGTTCCACCTGGGGGTTCGATTTTGCCTGGGGTTCGGTTAGGGATAAGGTTAGGGTTAAGTCAGTTTAGGGGTTAGGTTAGGGTTAAGTGGCCTCTAAAATAAGCAATCTCCGAATCACAAATAACAAGGATATCATACGAATGAGTACTATTTAACCGTATTTTGGGGTTTAGGGATGACGTTCTCTCCCTAGACTCATGTAAACCATATCTTCAGAAGTATTCGTATGTGCGTCGTCGCAGGCCGTTGATAGACATGAATAGTTAGTACCGTGAACACCATGTGACCTGCTTATGAATAATAATTTATTCCGTATTTTGGGGATTCGTGTAAATGAAAACTGGACGAAGGTTTGCAGACTCTGAATAGAATATATTTACAGGGTGTATTATTTTCTGAGAGAGCGCCATCTTTCAGAATCTATACTGTCTTTGCTTCACACCGGTGCCTCCGGTATGCGCGTTCGAAAGTCGAAACATTACGTTGTGATCACCATTCACAAATGCCAAGAGTGAGAGAAAAATACTCTGATTGTAGAGTGACCGGGTAGGATTTCGGAAAACCCTGCATCCTCTTTAATAATTTGGTGTTGTTAATGTGGAGTCTAAATTTTAATCAAAACTACTGAAGGCTGGACCACGAAGTTACAAACTTCAATACCATTCGACATTCAAAACCAACTAGCCTACGAAATGCGGTCCCTTGACAGCTTGAGTGTAGTCAGAGTGTAGGCCTAGAAATATCCTGCTCTATGAGTCCTGCTGTAGGCCTAGCCTAAGTTAGGCCCCTACTCGCACTTTTGCAGTAGCCTACTGTTGGGGTTATTTTTAAGGCAGCAACACTAAAAAGTAAAGTTTCAGACAGAGTAATGAAGTAATGTTAACGTTAGTTCCCACACAAGGATTCAGCCAACCACAGGCGTTCCGATTTAGGCCTAACGTTAGGCCTACACGTAGGCCTATAGGCCTATGTATATAGTAAGTGATCATGAGTCGATCAGTATCATGAGTCGATCACTGCATTCTAAACGCCAGTACAGCGTGAAGGCGCGATGTGATTGCAATGTAAGCATGACTTGCATTGCATTTTCCTTGATCAAACAACATAAAAACAATTGTTTGCCTTATATTTGATGTCCAAAGCGAAAATGTTACTGAGGGCCAAATTTTCAAGTTTGGGCATCTGCCTAACTTTAAGTATGAACTAGAAATTTGCAAAAATTACAAAAAGGTGACCAAAATGTCTTTGATGAAGCTCTGATTAAAAAGTTAGATGGAAAAGACATTATTCTCTATGATTATTTGTATAACTGTTCCTAAATGTGGTAATTTATAGCATTTTATTTGCTTATTAGTTATTTTTTGTAGCGATTGACTCAAGATTCCTTTGAAAGCATTGTTGCATGTACTGCCAACTACATTTCAAAATTCATTTTCTACAGATTACTCAATCTGAACAACACCAAAATACTGCACAATGAGAAAGACATACAACAAAATGTTACGGCAAAGTTTTATTGACTTTTGTAAATGTTTTAATATTTTTATGGTCACAATGTCCCTGAGGTGATGGACTCATGATAAGCCCAGTATACACATATATAATACACTATACATATATATATTATATAGTGTATTATATGTGTGTAGGCTACATATAAATCGGAACGCCCATGAGCCAACCAAGTAAAACGCCTTGGTGATGATGTCACTCTCTCTGTCTGGTAGGCTACTGGTAGTCCTATTCACAGGCATTCGAAACATTTACGTACATATACTACACACTATATATATAATAAGACAAGGTATGACATTTCGATAAGAGAAGACTTCAGCCCAGTGACTGCACTGCCACCCAGTGCTTCCACACTCTAAATTCATTTTTTCTGAAATGGAATCTAAAATTACCAGAAATCGGCCATTTCAGGAAAAATGATTTTAAAGTGTGGAAGCACTGTCTGTGCGACTGGGCTGCTGCTCTTACTTAGTTTTTATTCTTACTTTTGGTTCCCTGCATTAGCAAAAGGAACCTATGCAGTCAGCTTGGCGTGTGTGTGTATGGGTGTGTGTGCGTGTGTGTGTGTGTGTGACACTTGCTTCGGTACGCTGTATCTTGACAAGGGAAAGTTGGACTAAACTGAAATTTGGTATATGGATCTGTCATAGTGAGAAGGTGTGCCCTATTGTTTTTGGTGGAGGTCAAAGGTCATGTGGGGTCACCAGGGGTCAAAGACCGAAAACCTTGTTTGCACGATATCTCAAGGTAGGAAGCTTGGGTAAATTTCATACTTGGTTTGTGGATGCATTATGGTGAGAAGATGAATGCTGTAGCTTTTGGTGGAGGTCAAAGGTCATCTGGGGTCATAGGGGGTCAAACACTGAAAACTTGTTGTTAACACAGTATCTCAAGGTGGGAAGCTTGGATAGATTTCATACTTGGTATGTGGATGACTTATGGTGAGAAGATGAATCCTGTTATTTTTGGTGGAGGTCAAAGGTCATTTGGGGTCACTGAGAGTCAAATACTGAAAACCTTGTTAACACAATATCTCAAGGAAAGAATCTTGGATAGATTTCATACTTGGTATATAGATCCACCATAGTGAGAAGCTGTGCCATACAGTTTTTGGTGGAGGTCAAAGGTCATCTGGGGTCACCAAGGTTAAAAAAACTGATAACCTTGTTGTTAGCACAATATCTCAAGGTAGGAAGCTTGGATTAATTTCATACTTAGTGTTTGGATGCCTTATGGTGGGGAAAATATTTGTTTGGCGGAGACCAAAGGTCATCTGGGGTCACTGGAGGTCAAACTCTGCAAACCTTTTTAACTCTGTATCTCAGTGTAGGAAGCTTGAATAGATTTATGCTTTGAGGTGTTGCATTAAATCCAGCAGAAAACCCATATGAGTTTTGTTGGATGTCAGAGATGAAATCACCAGATGCCAAAAAGCAAATTCCCAAGAATTCCTAAAGTCAAATATAAGTACAAAACTGTATCATTCCAGCGCATTAAGATCACATTCACCCAATGACTGAAAGATGTGGGACATTTTTTAGAGATGCCAAGTATTTCAATTTTAGTTGAAATTATAGTATTACGATTTTAATCCATAATTCTGCCATTATGGAAAGCTGCATCAAATACCACTTTTTAGTATTGCAGAAGATTCTCTGCCCACAAAGCAGAGGACTTGTGAAAGTTCACTAGACAGACATTTGTCCTTAGATTAGGACATGTAAGCTTGCAGAAATTGGAAATTGGAATTGATTAATTAAATGCTACTATGGGTTGTTAGTTTTATAAAGAGAACTAAGTTACTGATCATTTGGATCAGATACCATTGAGGGTGCATGAATTGTGATTGCTTAATTGAATAAAACAAATTGTAACTGTATACTGTCTGTGTTGATATCCCTTGAAGTGCCTGTATTTCTTCAGAGCAATTTATTTATGCTTGAATGTGTTAACACAAGATGTGCATTGTCTACAGAGCAGATTTTGTGCATTTACAGAAATACTGGTTCATTCAGTAGTTAGCTCAGTTTCATTACATTCAGCAAGGAACCACAGTGCCCATTGGGCTCTTGTTTTTTATTTTGTCACCTTTTTTTGATTCCTTGCCGAAGGCAAGCAAGGAATCTATGCGATGGTGATGTCGTGTGTGCGTGTGTGTGTGCGTATGTGACGGCTTAGCTTGTTTACACGATATCTCAAGAAGGGAAAGTTGGACAGTTCTCAAACTTGGTACATAGATGGCCCATATTGAGAGGAAGAACCCTATTGTTTTTGGTGGAGGTCAAAGGTCATCTGGGGTCACTGGGGGTCAAAATCTGAAAACCTTGTTTACACAATATCTCAAGTTAGAAAGCTTGGATAGATTTCATGCTTGGTATGTAGATGCGTTGTGGTTAGAGAAAGAAGCCTATCATTTTTGGTGGAGGTCAAAGGTCATCTGGGGTCACCGGGGGTCAAAAACTGAAAACCTTGTTTACACGATATCTCAAGGTAGAAAGCTTGGATAGATGTCATTCTTGGTATGTAGATGCGTTGTGGTGAGAGGAAGAACCCTATCATTTTTGGTGGAGGTCAAAGGTCATCTGGGGTCACCGGGGGTCAAAATCTGAAAACCTTGTTTACACGATATCTCAAGTTAGAAAGCTTGGATAGATTTCATGCTTGGTATGTAGATGCGTTGTGGTGAGAGGAAGAACCCTATCATTTTTGGTGGAGGTCAAAGGTCATCTGGGGTCACCGGGGGTCAAAATCTGAAAACTTTGTTTACACGATATCTCAAGTTAGAAAGCTTGTATAGATTTCATGCTTGGTATGTAGATGCGTTGTGGTGAGAGGAAGAACCCTATCATTTTTGGTGGAGGTCAAAGGTCATCTGGGGTCACTGGGGGTCAAAATCTGAAAACCTTGTTTACACGATATCTCAAGTTAGAAAGCTTGGATAGATTTCATGCTTGGTATGTAGATGCGTTGTGGTGAGAGGAAGGACCCTATCATTTTTGGTGGAGGTCAAAGGTCATCTGGGGTCACCGGGGGTCAAAATCTGAAAACCTTGTTTACACGATATCTCAAGTTAGAAAGCTTGGATAGATTTCATGCTTGGTATGTAGATGCGTTGTGGTGAGAGGAAGAACCGTATCATTTTTGGTGGAGGTCAAAGGTCATCTGGGGTCACCGGGGGTCAAAATCTGAAAACTTTGTTTACACGATATCTCAAGTTAGAAAGCTTGTATAGATTTCATGCTTGGTATGTAGATGCGTTGTGGTGAGAGGAAGAACCCTATTGTTTTTGGTGGAGGTCAAAGGTCATCTGGGGTCACCAGGGGTGAAAGTCTGAAAACCTTGTTTACACAGTATCTCAAGGTAGGAAGCTTGGATAGATTTCATACTAAGTATGTGGATGTGTTATGGTGCGAGGAAAAACCCTGTTGTTTTTTTGTGGAGGTCACAAGCCATTTGAGGTCACCAGAGGTCAAAAACTGAAACTTTGTAAACATGTCATTACAAGGGAGGAAGCACAGATAAATCCCTTCTCATACGTTTTATTTATTTTTTTTTTTTCATTTTTTTGTGGTTATTCAAGTTTTGGTTTAAAGGTCATGTGACATGAGCTGATGTGAGCAGGGATCAAATTGTGACCACATCATAAAAAATGATGTAGAAGAGAAGTATAAATTTGATGGATGAACCTCAGTGTAACAAAGCACCCCCTTTCGGCAAGGAATCACTAAGCCTTTTGGCTTTCTGGTTACTGTTTAGAATTCATCTTATGCACAAAGTTGCATCTGAAGAGGTGTTGGATATTCTGCTGGAACAGATTACGTTATCGACCAAGTCTTTTGAGGTTCACTGTAAGAGTAGAGTGTAAAAATTGGCCAACATTCATGCTTCGTCCTGAGAAATGTCATACCTTGTCAGTCTTATTATATATACAGTATATATATATAGTGTGTAGTATATGTATGTAAATGTTTCGAATGCCTGTGGTCCTATTTAGGCAGTTATTTTGGTGGCTACTGTAGGCTAGGCCCTACACTAACAAGTAACAAGGCCTAGGGCTAGGCTAAGTACACTACAGCTAAGTTAGGCTTTGCTTGCTGGCAGTCGGACCTCAGATTAGGAAAAGGTACCATGTTAGTTGTTACTGTACTGGCTACCATGGGAAGTGGTAGCATGGTATTATTTAGCATAGTCTATAGGCCTAGACTGAAAATGGTATATTCATGGGAATTTCGTGCCATTTGTTGGATGAAATTTTTAAACAGTGGGTAAACTGGGCAGTAAAGTGAGCTGCACATTCAGAATCGCTCTTCTGTTCCACAATAACAGTGTCTTAGCAGGCCTCAATTTTAAGGAAATTTTTATGGTCGTCCATTGGACAACCTGTCTGCCACTTTTGGTTGTCCAAAAGAAAGTTTAGTAGGCTAGTCCACAAAGAAATTTGCAGTGACACTAGAAGCAGTCTGTCAACTTGTTGCATGAACTTTGGTTGTCCAGTGGACAACCAACCCACCATTTTTTGGTTATCCATCACAACTGTTGGTCGTCATAGGTGACCGGACAACTTAAAATCGAATGTGCTGTTCACAGGGTCCCCAATAGCCGTATCGCATCGCAGTTTTGTGATGCAAATGAGCACGGTAACGATACAAAAATTGAAAAAATAACTGTTAATTGCTATACAACATAAAAAATGCATAGCTGTTTTGCTATGCAAAATGAAATCCTTAATGCAGACCCTGGCTGTTCATACAGTTGGTTTAGGCTATGGAAACTTGAGGGTACCTGGGAGTATCTAGGTACTGTATAATGCAAATAAGCCTTGTAGAATTTTTCCTACCTTCTTGTAACAAACACACTAAAATGCCTTCTCAGTCATTACAACAGTGTAACGTTGCGTGGAACTGTAAGGTTTTTAAATCCTGAATGTGCGGCTCACTTTACTCTAGTGATGAGTAAGGCCTGCACAGGCAGTCCTTAGCATTACAGCTATAACAAATAGGCCTGTATCAAAGAGAAAAGGTAGTGCACTTCAGGGCTTTTTTTTGCCAACTTCACCTAACTGAATTATGAATTTTATGCTGCATCCTTAATTTACCCCTTTTCAATACACACGAGTATGTGAATTAGGACACTTGATCTAATGGGAGAACTGAAAGTTCTGATAGGGAAATTCCTTTTACATAATGTGCAGTCATCACTATGGAGAGATGACTGCTCGCATCTGCAGCATTGATTTCTTTTCTGAGAAAAAATTCTTTTTTGAAGACATGTTTGGTCCAAATGAATCATCATACTTAACTGATCAGAAAACATTATTGGAACAATGGAACATTCACATGTATTGAAAAGTTGAGTCAGTATTAAAGGCAAAATTGGTGCTGAAAGGCTGTGAAGTGTGCTACCATTTCTCTTTTTCATCTATAGGCTATGTTTACCATATATAGTGAGTGTACCTTGAGTCGGTCGGTACCTTGAGTCGGTCACTGCATACAAAATGAAAGACAGGTGAGCTATGGCCAACAAATAAACATATGACAGTCAGGAAAGGCCAGCACTATATGACCACAACTCAAACTCTGTCAAAAATAAGCATTTAATCCTGATTTTAGAAGAAATTCACCCAGCCTAGCCTACATCTAGTGTTACGTAAAGGTGGCTTGAGACCTTCTTTAAATGGCCCCAAAAAATATTCCAAACAATCCTCCAAATCACTGCAAATGGTCTCCTTCCAACATCTTATGATTTGTTTTTATAATGATGATATCATTCATGGAATATATTTTGATACCACTCTTAAGGGCTTTCATAATATTTCGGTGACCGACTCAAGGTACTGTTCCTGAACCTAAGGCATCTGAAACCTGTGGTGGGAATTTCTCCGTCTCATTGAAGTTTGTTAACGAAATTCACTCAGACTTTCAGGATTCAGAGAAAACATATTCATGAGAATAATGGATGAGTTTACCTTACCTATTTCTACCCTATGTGTATGTTTTTAGTGAAAATTCCCTTGATTGCCAACTCATGGTACCACCATCATAATGCTAGGAATGCCTGTGGGTTAAGGCCAGTATTTGTCACCTCTACAATTACCTTGGTAATTTTTGGTTCCAGGTCTAATGTCAGCCTTTTGACTCCTATTCTTTTTCTTGCTGATTTAGGGTTACAGTTGTACCATACTTTGTATGTGTAATCATGCAATGACATTTAAGGTCATCAGTGGTCATGTAAGGTCACCTCAAATGCACTGATCTACCAAAAGGAAACCACTTTGTAAAGTGTGTTTGCAGCATTGCAACTAGTGTAGATGTACCTTACTTTATCCTCAATTTTGCCTTGTCCAAATACACACGAATGTTACACTAATGTTTGTGGAGTAATCATTCTGAAAGTTGGCACTGTCCAAGTGATATGCATCACTAAGCCTGCTGTTTGCCATGGTGGTTTATTGTGTGTGTTAATTTGCCAAGAAATAACCCTTTCAAGCTCAAAAAAAAAAAAAGATGTTGGGTCACTGTACAAATAGCATGCTTCACAGTGGTTCTGTGGTACAACAGGGCATAAATCAAGTTCACTTTCATTGATACTGAATACAATTTCCCATCCTGTGTGTACAGCCCCTGGTGCCCTGATTTTATAGAAAAAGTTATGAACTCGTTTTTGAGAAAGTACAGTACTACTACTGCACTGCACAAGACCTATTTACAGTACAGTTAGCTGTAATAAGGAAAAAACTTGGTGGTCTTTCCTTTCATTTTACAGGCAAATAAAGTCTTGTGTTCAGCAGTCTTCCTGTAGTCTGGTGTGATAATGGGGGCGACCCCATCTGTACCTCAAGTTGATTTGCCCCATGATTGGACTTTCTTGATTACTGGAGCAAACACAGGTACTATACAGTAAAATCAACAGATGCCTAGTTACAACACAACGATGAAGATACAGGTATCTTTGTAGAATCTTACGAAAGCCCTTAGTCATCTATTTTCCTACTTCCAGTATGATTTGAAAGGAGTATGTCTTTGTGATATACTGCAGGTATATTCACATACATGCACTTGTTTAAAAGGTTTTATTTTAAAATCTTGGTTCATGCATTAGTTGTTGGTGTGGGTTTTTGGTGAGGGTGAACCATGACACCAATCTACTAAGCTACATCATTATCCCTTATCTTTTTCTTTGCAAATAATACTGCTAGCTTTCATAGACATAGTAATAGTTCATTAGAAAGGTCCTCCTCCTCCTCCTCCTCCTCCTCCTCCTCCTCCTCCTCCTCCTCCTCCTCCTCCTCCAATTGCTCCTCCTCCAATTGCTCCTCCTCCAATTGCTCCTCCTCCTCCTGCTCCTCCTCCCTCCTCCTCCAATTGCTCCTCCAATTGCTACTCCTCCTCCAATTGCTCCTCCTCCTCCAATTGCTCCTCCTCCTCCAATTGCTCCTCCTCCTCCAATTGCTCCTCCTCCTCCAATTGCTCCTCCTCCTCAAATTGCTCCTCCTCCTCCTCCAATTGCTCCTCCTCCTCCTCCAATTGCTCCTCCTCCTCCAATTGCTCCTCCTCCTCCTCCTCCTCCTCCTCCTCCTCCTCCTTCTCCTCCTCCAATTGTCTTAGTTTAAATGGGAATCATGTTGTGGGTTGTTGATCCCATCCAGATTTCTGTTGGTCCGCAATAGTTTCTAAGCATGTTAAAAGCACATCTGGTATTTCATTATTATTGCTGCTTTATCATACAGTGCTTTCCTGTTGAATTAAAAGGTAGCAGATTAATATCATAAGACTTCTGATTTCGTTGTCATCATTTATTTATTGTAGGAATTGGGTATGAAACAGCCAAGAAGATTGCTCAGTGTGGAGGCAGAGTCATCATGGCTTGCCGTTCTGGAGAAAAAGCTAATGAGGTACTGTACAGGTATATGTGTGTAGCAAGTATGGCAGCATGTGGTGACTTGCATGACTTGATACATTACTCTACAGACAAGACTTAAAATGACATATCATCATGAACACTTGTGATAGGAATACATTATTGTGTGGTGCCTTTCAACTTCTTAGGATTCAACACCCCACCTCCCCCTGCCCCACCCCTTCTATGGAAAATACATGTAGTTGCTGTAAACACCTACATTCTGCCAACCCCTACCCTGACTTAAGCAGTCACACTGTCACATCATTAATCATTGAGCAGTGTGCTTACTTTTGGAAAGGAGACTCCCCCCCCCTTTCCTAAGTTTATGCTGGATTAAAGTTTCATCAGTTAATGTGTAGATAGCTTTAAGAGTAGGGTAGGTACACACTTAGTGAAAAGTGATGAGAGGTAATTCTTCAAATCTGAGGACAAGATTGGCAGGCTGTACAAGCACAGATCGACTACTAGAGATAAATGGTCTACCCACACACTGTAGTTTTGACATTTTGTTTGTAGAGAGGGTAATTGTCCAAGTGTGAGATAAGAGCAAGGAGACCGCAATCATGACTTCATACTTCAGTATCACTTGTAAGTTAAATGTAAAGTCTACATACTGATGTTGAATTCTCTTTAACAGTTCACACAACCATGTTTATGGTCCTTATCATGTGGCCTCTTTTGTTTTATTGACAGGCCATTGAAAGGATGAAACAAGAAACACAGACTGAATTTTCAGAGATGAAGGAAATGGTAAGAAACCATCTGTTTTCCTGTTTGATGAAATGTGGAAAATAGGTGCAAGAATGGGCACAAGGAGTGGGTGCATGGGGTAGGGTGTATTTTCCCTTAGTTTGCATCCATTGTCCTGTAGTATTGGATTGCATTAGGTATGTGTATGTCACCAGCAAGTGTATTGCTGTCAGTTGTCCACTTCCACTTCCGAGGATCATATTCTCTATCCTTTTTTCAGATATTAAACACATATTATAGCATTTTAATTTATTTAGCCACTTTTGAATCATGTGTGGCCTCTTTGTTTACCTGTGGAAGGATTTAGAATTTGAAACTAACATTGCAAGGTTTACCTTTTCTTCTGCTATTTCCTATACAATTTCAATAAATTAACACTCTCCACCCCATAATGTCATTAAAGGGGAAAAACATCCTATGTGAGCATCGAACATAATGGGAATTAATCTGATGTGATCTGTGAAGGAATGGTTTGTGTTTGCCATACAGGTGACTAAACTCCAAGTGGTTTTGATTTTCCTAACATAGCAGCTTTTCACTGTTATCCTATATACAAGTTAATGTCAGTAACAATAAGGCCAGTTGACTGACCAAAATATGTGATTTAGGGAATGTACAATTGAAGGTGAGCCTTTGTTAGTTTGCAGTACTGAAGTCTTGAGATATCCACTCAGGAAAATTTCAAGAAATTTATTGCACCTCACTGAAGCTATGCAGGAGTATATATGTCTTTTGTCCTTAGAATGCTCAAAATTCCACTAAAGAAACCAAAGAAGCACCCTCACTGAATGTACAGTATATGCACCTTGATTTATCAAAGCTGCAGTCAACAATGGATTTCATCAACCTATACAAAGAGAGTGGTCTGCCAATCAATGTTCTCATTTGCAATGCTGGAATGCTTATTAATAAGAAAGGTAGGTAAAACTTTAGGATGTAATGTTTTTCATGTGGGATACTGTACCTGGCATCTTTTCTAACTTCTCTGTAGAATATGTGCAATATGTGCAAAGATTGGAGAAAAAAAACAAACTTTTGTGCAGTTTTCAAACTCCATACTATCCTTCTACTTTCTTTAGCTCTCTCTCTTCTCTTATATACAAATGAAACTTATATAAAAATGAAAAAATATCAATGCTTGTTTTATAACATCAGATACTGGTATACAAAATAAAAAAATGCTTTCTGAAGCTAGGGTTCTCTAGGTTTAACATACATTACTATCCCAACCACTTTTGCTGACATTTTAAGTACCACAAAATAAATGTCCCCTTTCTTAAATTTCCCTTTCACTTTTCAGTGATATGCTAAATCATAAATTCTTTCATCTCAGACTTGTCAAAATTAGTAATCTCCTCTTTCTTCCATCACAGTTCTTAATACTCCCTTCTTCCAACAATAAATTTCTTTGATATGAGTCTTTTTCAGTTCATTAATTCAAGTGTATCCCACTTTAAATTCTAGGACCACTGGCACTTTGTCATCCTGCTTCTTTCTAGTCTGCCCTGGTTCTGGTATAGGTCCTGAATGGCTTGCTATGGAGTGAAGAAATCCAAACAGTCTGGTATACGGACATTGTTATCTCACTTGTCGATGCTTCCTCCCATTTGCTCCTTTTTCTCTCATAGAGTCACTTTAAAGCTGGCTTTAATTTGTGAGGCACACCCACACTTTTCTTTTCAGTTTACCCCCAACTTCATTATAATTCTCTTCACCTCTTTACAAATTCTATCAAAGAGTAGTAAAATTTTACTTACTTTTTAGGCTTTTAAAGCATTAAAATCCATACAAATCCCTTATGCCATACAATACATGTTATGTAAAATTTGTGTGGACTTGTCATAAGAAATTTGTCTCATATTCAAACATTATATTGAATCATTTCATAACATCCTAAACATAAACAACTATACTTCGTAACCTCACTTTTCATTCTACATTCTACACCCAGTTTTGAAGTAGTATCCCTAACTCATGCAATGACTCATCTTATCCCTGTACTTTCAAATGTATCAATACAAACATGTACAAAGATAATGCCCTCCTGCTGTACACTACAATTCGCCTTTCTACAAATGCTGGCCGACTGCAGTGGCCAAGTGGTTAGAGGATCCGACTTGCAGCTGGAAGGTCTAGGGTTCAAATCCTGGCCGGGTCATACCAAAGACCTTAAAAATGGAACCTACTGCCTTTGTGCTTGGTGCTCAGCATAAGCAATGGAGTAGGGAAAACAAGCCAGTGAGCCACACCTGGAAAAAGGCTGTGGTCATCTCGACTTGATCCAACTGGTTGGAAACTGGGACATTAAACCTCATCTAACTAACTAACAAAATTCGCTGTCTTTACCAATAACTCAGCAACTCACGTTTTGGGAGAGTATGAGGTTGACTCGCTTCACAGTCATATGTACACTAATGGTAGTGGGCCAAGAAATGCTCATCTCTCACTTGTTGGCCACTTGTGGAAGCTCTTTAGAAAAGGACAGCTCACCAAAGCCTCACAAAAAAAAATTGATGAACTAAGTGCTGCCTCCTGAGAATATTTGTAAGTCATGTGGAACTTTCTTGTCTCCCAGACTTATCCTCTTAAAACAATTTAATTTCGAGACTTCCTACCCAATATTCCTTCACGGTGACTTGGAGCAAAGTGTTCTCCTAATTTCCAGCCAACACCTAACTACCTGCTGGCCAATGTTTACCCAGTTTAATCATTGTTATAGCCCTGTAACTATTTGCCCTCATTTTCATGTGCAAAATAATTATGTAAAGAGGAATGCCAGAATGTGGAATGCTATGTGATAGTGTTCAGCCTAGTGAGAGCTGTGTATATTGTTATGCCAGCCATGATTTGGCAGAGGTTTGGAAGGACTGGTTGAGAGAGGAAGTAAAAAAAAAAAAAAATAGCATGAGACAGTAAAACTAGAAAACAGCTTATTGGGAACTTCAACAAAAGCTAAATTAAGTTCTTCAAATGACCAGTTTTCTCAATCACTTTTTTGAAGTTGCACAGAAGAAAAAAGAGCAGGTGCTATGTAGAGATTTGCTAAGGTAACAGCAACATAAATTTAAAAACTTGCAAAAAATGTCACTTACTTTAACCCCCCATTACCATCAAGCTAGTTGGAGATACTTGTCGAATTTCCATTTCCTTTTTCTCTTTTGAGCATGACAACAGCAACTCTTGCCCTCAAAGGATGTCATAGTCGCATGACTTCCTTTGACTGAAACCACCGTCATGCACATTCTGTCCTAGCTAGCTTAATTATATATCCAAGCAAAAAATTTACCATAGTTTACCATGCAGCTGTATGTCATCACTGGTATGTGGTTGTTATCAGTTCATGCCAAGAAGCAGTCAATTTACCCATAAAACAACGACTCTGAGGTCAAGAATTCAGAAAGGTATTGCTTTTTTTTTCGCTTTTTGTATTCACCACTCATTGCCCCCAGGCTGAAATAGTTCTCACCATAATACTTTAAACTGCAGCGTTAAATGGATCTTTCAAAGCTCTGTTCAGTCATCATCAGCTACTATTTGATTGTTTCTCTGCCAAAATAATGCTATCCATGGTTCTATACCTTGCTGGTCTCAGTTTCTACCTCTCTGTGGGATTGTTTGTAATTCATCTCCTTCCCATTTAATTCCTGCTCATTGAAGCAGTGGTGATATAGTAACCATCTCTTGAGGCTGGCTTCCCGTAGAAGTTCATGTGTCGTTGTGTTGTGGTTCATGTGTCATGTGAAGCGTGACTGACAATTGGGGCTTTCCATTGAAGCCATGTTTCGGTTCATGTCACATGCTATCCAGTGATGAATTGTAGGCTTACCAGTTATATTTTTGGGGGGCTGAGCCCTTCCCCCATTTGGTGATTCCTGGTGCCACCCTTGTATTAGCTTAATGCATTTTGTATTAAAATAAATGAGCAATTTGTTGGAGGTGCAGTGGAGGGTCTGATGACCAGAGAATTTTATCTCAAAGCTGTAAGGGGTTTTAACAGCCAGCAAAGAACCATTGTTGACTTCCATCAAATATGAATGAAGGGTATGATCTCATCATTAAGGGAAAGAAGAGCAACTCAAAATAGATATTTCTGAGTGGTCCTGGAGGAGTCGGCAAAAGTCATGCCATTGGACATTTTAAGACAGTACGTTCACAGAAATGTGCTGGTATCTGCAACCATCAAGATGTGCCAGTATACTATTACTTGCACCAACTGATATCACAGCACTCAACATAGGAGGCATGATTGTTCATTCAGCATTGCTACTTTCTCCAGCAAATTCTAAGCAGTTTATCTCCCCTACCCCCCTCCCATCTGCTGAGCACCTAAATTCTCTTAGAGAAAGACTCTCATATCTTAAGTAAATCATTTATTTATGAGATATTGATGGTTGGGTCTAATCTACTGATGATGATTCACAAATCACTATCTTACATCATGGGATTAACAGAACTATTTGGCAATGCTTTCATGGTGTTAGTGACCTCTATCAGCTTTGGCCAGTCAATGAGAGGCATGCATTTCTTCCACTCACTGACTTGATGGCTCAGTTTGCAGACATTTAGAAGAGTCACTTCAAGTATTTTGAATTGTCATCAGTTGTGAGGCAAAGGGAAATAGTATCTGGTGTATCGTTAAACAGAATATGGGTGGGTGAATTAACAGGAGAAAGTACTTTTTTTTTCTCAGATCAAGGGACATTTAAGTCACCCTGACTACCCTTGAGATGCCATGCATCTATAAACAACTAATGCAGATGTTGAAGACCATGATGACGAAATGCTAGGGCAATTGGAGACAATGAAGTACACACTGCATGCCTTTAACAACTGTAGAGATAGCACACTGCACAGTTTCATGTATCAACTAGCAGAAAGCACTCTGAAACTGGTGGTCTCAGACAGATCCATGGTAACTGTAGCAAAGGGAGCAAAAGTGATTCTTGCATGCAACATTGACATTAGTGATGGTCTAGTCAATGAAGAAGCATGTGTTGTAATTGGCTTTATTCTAAGTGATGATTATGTCCACAAGGTCATGGTGAAATATGATAATGAAAGTGTTGGACATCTGGCACAACAACAAGGCCCTTACAGTACTGCTTATCCATCCACAATACCATTTCCAAGGATTGAAGCTCTCTGTGTTGGCACAAGGAAGAGTATACAACTGTCATGGAAGCAGTTTACTCTGAACCTTGCATGGGCTTGCACTATTTACAAAGGTATGGCAAGGTATGATGATGAAACTGATTGCATGCAGTTTATACTATGGCTGGAAGATGTATGCCTGGCCAAGCCTATGTGGCTTGTAGTCATGTACAGTGATTGCATGGGCTATACATAGTACATATCAACCCCTTAAAAGTCAAAGCTAACAAAATGGTAAAAGCAGCAACCTGTCTCCAAAATGATAGTCATTCAGTTCTTGTTCTAATTATAAGACACAATCTAGCGTATGAAAGGACATTTAGGTAGTAAAGCATTGTAGTTTGTGTCTTTAGCACAGTCTTTTTCTACATGGTGCTTTATACAGTAAGAACTGTATCGGCATCATCATTGTCATCATCATTGTCATCATCATCCTCGTTTTAAGAGCCAGTGAAATGTGTTTAATCTGCTTTTAGAATAATCCTGGGAATGTAGTGGGTGATTTAAATCATCTGCATCATGAAGCTTTGTAATTTTTATGTAATCATACTGGCAAGGTATCTTTCTTGCTACCTGCATCAAAAGTAGCTTATTGCAGCATGTTACCATAGCAACCCATCCTGGCAAGCCATCTACAGTAATTTCTACTGCTCTAAAGGTGTTCATCAGTCTGGTTTTTTGGTGACCAAGCCGCCCAATCATTGGTTTGGACACAACCAGGACCACCTGAACCTGACGAAGCATGTTCCTCAGACTACCTGAGACCAAACCAGCATTTGTTTGGGGGTTAGCCAAACAGATAAAACTCTCAGACCTACTGGGACTAACCCAAAACAACCTGAAGCAAGCTTTCATGGAACAAGTATAGGGCCTTCAGTTGATAAGATCTTCTCCATGGTATGCAATTAAAAAAAGTTCTAAATATGCTGAGAAGTAATTAGGGGGTTCACATGGACTTTAAATTGAGTTCACTCAGATACACAGCACAGCAACTGTAACCTCTGTACTGGTTTGGTATTATTGTTCAGTGGGGGATGGTAAGTGTGCCTTGGAAAAGAGGCATTAAATTGACACCAATTGAATTCGGTATTTTTGGTTTGACCATCAGTCAAAGATCATCCAGACCACACAAACTTGACTTTGGTTTCAGGTGGTTTCAGTTTGGTCCCAGTTTGGGGAGGTCTATGCACACCCTTATACTACTCAGTAGAAACATGCTGCATGGTGAACATGCTGGAAGTATTTCTGGAGGGGTTAAGTTTGAGTGCTTGCTACATATCAGCCAGCTATGCTATACTCTGCCATCTCCTTGTATGCTTCATCTTTGCTGTAAATCTGTTAAAAGAAGGGTTAAGCAAAACCTTTGGTTGAATGGTGTGTTAAAGGGAGAAAGCAGTCACCCCAAGTTTACTATTAAAAATATACTTATATCTTACAAATCTCCTCTTATTTCATTCACTAGTATCTGTCATTTCTTCATAAAAACATTGAATAGTGAAGGTAAGCTAAAGGAGTTATTCTGTATGAATTTAGCAAATAAGTAACAAAAATATTGTCATGTGATTGATAGGAGCCATTCCTGAATTAGGATGGCAGGGTACACTAATCAAATTGGGGGACTGCATTTTCCCTTTAAAGAAAAATTTAATCAAAGAATTCTGGTAAACTTTGCTTTTATTTCCTAAGTGTATTTTTCAAGGTATTAGCAAATGAAGTTTTCAATTCAAAGTGAACTTGAAGCAGTCTTGATGCCATCGTGTCACATTAGTTAATGTGTACTGTAATGTTATTCTTATGAACTGAAAAAATATTTTTTCTCCATAATTTTATTGCTTTCATAATAGATGATAACAATAATATGAAGGTTTTCGTGTAGCTTCATCACATGAATGGGTGTGAAATTGCTTTTTGTAAATTGAAAAAAAGGTTATTAAAACAGTAAGATTGCAATCCTAAACAGTACATAGCTTTTATAATATTCAGTTCTCGAGATGCAAAATGTTGAAATATATTCACTCTTCTTTATTTGAATGGTACAATAGTTTGTGATGTCCATGTTGTGCAACTCATATTAGATGCTTTCGTTTCCTTTTGGTAATAATAACAACAACAAGAGCAGCAACAATAAGAATAATAATTAAGGGCCATAAAGGGCACTTGTTTTACCATGCTTAGCGATCACTAATTTGGGAGAAGCATATGGCCATAGCATATGAATTACACCTTCACTTTGGGTGGCTAACCAACTCAACAATGTAAATCAAATTTGGTTTTTTTTGAAAGGCCAGTTCATATTGGAAAACCATAGATTGTCCTGGATGAAGAACCCTCATTACTTTAAACCAGCTGGGGATAGAACCCGAACCTCCTGGTGAGACTGCACAGGAGTATTGATAGTGGCAACATTGATAGCGCTGTTTACTCTATCAAACCTGTCACTAAACCCATGTGCAAAATGACTGCACTGAAGACTCTGATGAAGCTGTGCTCTGAAAGGGCGCTGTTAGGGATGTTAGCATATTATTGGCGTAAAAGTTTATTTACAGATCAGGGATTTCGGAGTTGGTTTGACTGATAATCACCATTTGGAGTGTTTCATTTAAGCATGCCACCTCATATGCAGGGTGAAATGGCATGTGAAGTGGTCCAAAGATCACATCTATTAGACCAGTGGATGCCAATCCTTTGTGTTGATAAAAGTCAAACTTTATACCCTCATGCAGTGCTTGCTCATTTGGCCAATGTATGAAGTGGTGTATATTGTCACAAATGTTGTTGGCGACACAATATGTGTGTAATTGCTGTTGGCAAGGGATGATGAAACCATGTACGTCATCACCAACCATAGGTACATATCCTCCGTGTGCAAAGGATTGGAGTGCAGTGCAAATGCTGCAGAGTTGAAGGATGGGCTCAGTGGAATCATGGCTGTGAAGTAGCAAGAATGTAAATAGAAATGAAACACTGCAGACTGCAGGGCCTTTTTAGTTAACTAGGCGCTCAATTCCCATTGAGTTTAATTTTCGTAAAGAGCAGCATGCAGTGTAGCAGCCTGCTATGATGATCACATAGGTCTATGCCATAGGGAAGGTTTGAGGGAGTATGTTCCTCTTTAAATACTACGCATCCACAAACACTAAAAATAACACAAGATATCGTGTGTGTACGAATGTAGTAGGCTTCGTTGAAATAAACACCTGGTATCCAACTATAGTTTTCTTAGTACATCCCCTAAAAGACAAAATCCATTTAAATTCATATACTCATGATAGCCTATGTGAAATTCCCCACCCATTCAAGTTCATTCCCCTCCAAAAGTCCTCTGTGCGCACCCCTCAATATTAACAAAATTCTTCATTAGTTGCCACCCTTCTGTGAATATAACCAAGAAGGATTTCACAATACAGATAACAGAAAGGAATACCACTTCAGCCTACATTTGCCATTAAATGCTTACCTTCTACTAAGTAAATGACCTAGGAAGCTCAGAAAGTGGGACGTGGGATGAAGACCAGTCTGCATACCTGTACATTTCTCCTTTGGACTAATGCAAATTACTCAATCTAGTGAGGGAAATTAGCCACTGATAACCCGTTTCTATGCCTTTGTCACTGAAACTTGCTGGTAACTCATGGTGGCATTTTTCTGTCTAAAATGTTCCTACCATATTCAAAAGATCATGGAGAACTGCTTTAAAAAGCCATATTTTGGGCCAAATTTGTTGTCACTTTCCTCTCTAAGAGGATTGTATCTTTGCCTTTTCATTCCTTCATTGGTGAAATCGATTTCGGCCACTTTGCCCCACATCTTCCTCTGTATATTCAAAAAAGAAATATTATGCATTCAGAGTCACTTTCGATGCCTTGGTCACCATTTCTAGTGAGGATGATATAACATTACCGGTAGCAGTAGCTTCTGGGTGGACTTTTAATGATAGGCTGTCAGCACGCACAGCTTATCCCTCAAACTGCGAGCTTCTGTGTGCTCAAAATTGCTAGCAGTAATGTTAGTGGCCCTGATAGAGCTATCAAGGCTTCTGTGCGGCTGAGCCTGGTTGCTGAGCTGTATTGCCCCACATGCAACCGCTCTTAACCACTCTGCCACCTCACTAGCACATTGAGAAAATTACTCTTCTCTAGCAAAAAGCAATGAAAAACAGTTTGATTCAAGTTACAGTAACTTAAGGAAAAACAAAGATTGAAAATTGAGTATACAAGAGTAACATCACATTTTATTAAATAATGAATAAACATAAACATTGTATGTTTCAGCATAGGAATGTCTTGTGAAGATGGGAGTTGGAGCTATGGGTTTAATTTTCAGTCTCTGTAACATACATAGTTTATAGTTGTTTTAGAGTTCAGGTACAATTTATATACCAAATAGTATCTCAAAACCAAATGGCATTTTGGTTTGGTTTCTTTAGTACAAGCCAGTGAGTCACAACTGGAAAAAAGGCCTTGGCCGGCCTGACTTAAACCAATTAGAAAATGAGCTGTAAAACCTCATCTAACTCTAACTCTTTAGTACGTAACCAATAGGCAATGGGCAATAATAAATTTGGGCTTTTGTCTGTATTAGATGTGAGTCTTTAACCCAGTCTTAGCAGCAGATGCACTCAGTCATAACAGGATGTTTCACTGGATAGGTCTAAAATTGGTGTCAGGTATGGTTATGTTAGGGGTTTCTTATACTGTGGGTCTTGGACATAGATGTGATGCCTACCTATCTGATTTAAAAAGCATTTAAAAGGTTAAAAATAGCCAAAATTCCCATCAAAATCCATCAGATATTGACCATTTTACAAGACGATTACTGTTTTGTACCTTCATCATGAATAAACATGAACTACGTATGTAAATTTGTGATGTGGAGAGAGGGACTATAGACCCTTTTTCAAATAGCAACTACAAAGGATTGTGGGATAGAATGTTTGTACACATCCTTTTTGGCCACAGTAAAATGCCATTAACATTAACAATGCGTACCAAAAACTCTATCCCACAATCCTTTGCAATTGCTAGTTGGAAAAAGGTCTGTGGAATAGGTGCTATATTATCCTTTGTTTGTTTAGCCTTCATCCCAAGAACATTTGTAATGCAGTTGGCATGCCAGGAAGGGTTTATTTTGGAGGAAGCTGTCTACTTCTTTGTAAATGTCCACATTAAATACCTAACTAGAAACTAACCTAACAGATAACTTATAAAGGATTAACAAAAGAAATGCAGATACTGTGCAACACTCCACATCATAATTTTTGCATAGCTTATGAGCAATCTCAGAAATGGTCACACTTTTTAAGGGGTGTCTCATGAGAATGATAAAAAATCTTCAAATAGTTCCAACAGATTTTTTTGGTTTCGATGATAAGAGAAACCTATGCAACTGTGCTGGCGTGTGTATGTATGTATGTGTGTGTGTGTGTGTGTGTGTGTATGTGTGTGTGTTTGTGACACTTGCTCGTTAACACGATATCTCAAGAAGGGAAACTCTGACACTTCTCAAACTTGGTACATAGGTGCCCCATATTGAGAGGAAGAACCCTATTGTTTTTGGTGGGGATCGAAGGTCATCTGGGGTCACCAGGGGTCAAACTCTGAAAACCTTGTTAACACAATATCTCAAGGTAGAAAACCTGGACAAATTTCATACTTAGTAGGTAGCTGCATTATGGGAAGAGGAAGAACCCTATTGATTTTGGTGGAGGTCAAAGGTCATTTGGGGTCACCAGGGGTCAGACTCTGAAAACCTTGTTAACATGATATCTCCATGTAGGAAGCTTGGATAAATTTCATACTTAGTATGTAGATGTGTTATAGAAAGAGGAAGAACCCTATCGATTTTAGTTTAGGTCAAAGGTCATATGGGGTCATCAGGGGTCAAACACTGAAAACCTTGTTAATACGATATCTCGATGTAGGAAGCTTCGATAAATTTCATACTTAGTATGTAGATGCCTTACGGTAAGGCAGAGAATCCTAGATTTCTTTTGGTGGAGTTCAAAAGTCATCTGGGGTTACCAGGGGTCAAATGCTGAAAACCTTGTTAACACTATATCTCGATGTAGGAAGCTTGGATAAAATTCATACTTAGTATGTAGATGTGTTATATAAAGGGGAAGAACTTTATCGATTTTAGTGGGGGTCAAAGGTCATTTGGGGTCATCGGGGGTCAAACTCTGAAAAACTTGTTAACACAATATCTCAAGGTAGAAAGCTTGGATGAATGTCATACTTAGTATGTAGATGCATTATGGGAAGAGGAAGAATCCTATTGTTTTTGGTGGAGGTCAAAGGTCATCTGGGGTCACTGGGGGTGGAACATTGAAAACCTTGTTAGCACAATATCTCAAGGTAGAAAGCTTGGATGAATCTCACACTTAAAGTATGTAGATGCATTATGGAAAGAGGAAGAACCCTGTTGTTTTTGGTGGAGGTCAAAGGTCATTTGGGGTCACTGGGGTCAAACTGAAGACCTTCTTAACACGCTATCTTTATGTAGGAAGCATGGATAAATTTTGTGCATAGTGTGTAGATGAGTTATGGAAAGGAAAAGAATGCTATTGTTTTTGGTGGAGGTCAAAGGTCATCTGGAGTCACCGGGGGTCAAACCCTGAAAACCCTGGTAACATGATATCTTGACATAGGAAGTTGGATGAATTTCATACTTAGTATGTAGATGCCTACTGGTGAGAGGAAGAACCCTATCACTTTTGGTGGAGGTCAAAGGTCATTTGGGGTCATCAGGGGTCTGGCCTTAAAAAGGTTTGCAGTCACTTCATACAGCTGTAATTCCATGATACTGTAGGTGTGTATGAATCATCGAAACCTCAATGCATTTTTGCATTCTGGTTTTATTAGGGGATCTAAATCTGACATTGTTGAGTAAAACAGTTGGTTTGGTTACATGTGCACAGACCTGTAAGATAATGAATGACTGCATAATGCAAGATCACTCACCTTGTAGCTAATGAGACTTTATTAAACCCAGACAACAATGAGTGGAGAGCATACATACTACAAGTGCTTTGTTGAGGATTTTACCATTCCTTGCTCATTCTTCAACTTTTGGGTCATTTGAAGTGGAAAGAAACTAATATTATTATTCAACTATCTCTCCATAGTGATCACAGAGGATGGTTATGAGATACATTTTCAGGTCAACTATCTCTCTCATCTCCTCCTGACACTTCATCTTCTACCTCTCATTAAGCAGAGTGGACCAAACAGCCGGATTGTCAACATTTCTTCCATAGGCCACTTTTTCTCTGAAGTGAATTTAGACAACATTCAGTCCCAGCAGCATTTCAATGGTATCAAATGCTATGGCAAATCCAAGTTGTATCAGGTGTGTGGCATTTGGTCGATTGGGGTGTACATAAAAGGTTTATGTCCTCAGGCTGCCAGAGTTTTTCAGATAAGTACCTAGGATAGGTCAGTGCCAAGATTTTGTGAGGAATATGCTTACTTATCAGCAGTCTTGAAAGAGGACAGTCATGGATTTTTACTTGTTGAAGGCCTAGAGGTCAGTTAGTTAGTTAGTTAGATGAGATTTAACGACACACCAACATGAATGTGTTATATAGTGTCAACTAGATAAAAAGGTAAAGTTTAAATACGGTTCAAGTTCAAAATTGGTTTCAGATAAAGCTCAAATACGGTACAAGTCCTTCCCTTTAGTCGCCTCTTATGACAGGCAGGACATACCGTGGGCATATTATACAACCCCCAGCCCACAGGGGGCGCCTAGAAGTCAGAAGCATCTGCCCCTTCCTAAAATTGCTAATGCCTTGAAGGGTTAGCAAGCTAAAATCAATTTGTCAGCTCATATCCAGCCATAAGCTGGTGTGAGCTATTGCAGTTGAGAAGCATAGGCATTTTCTGTCTGCTGACATTTAAATTATGCAGGGTTGTCGAGAAATCTTGAGTTCAAATTGAAGGTGATTTAGGTATTTGGGGCCATTGTTTGCAAATACAAATAGGCCTTTTTCCCAGATGAAGCAGTGGATCCATTTGAAATTGGGCTAAATTAATACTGTTACATGGCATTTCTATGGTGTTCAGGTAGTAAGGTCAAAGGTCATTTAGCCATTCTTTGAGGGGTAAATGTTGGCGAAGACATGCGTTGTTGCTCTTGCCACAATTTATAGATTTTTATATTGAAACTTAGTTGAAGTTATTGTTAAATGGGGTTTTTTGTGTTGTGCTTGGATCGTTTCAGGTCAAAGGTCATGAGGGTCATTTCAGGTCATAATTTGAAAATAAGCAGAAGGCTGTTCTTTGCACATTTAACAATAGGCCTTTGTGGAAATTAGCTAGTGTAAACTTTGAATAGTAGTTTTAGTATGGTGCACAGGAATTTTTTGGGGTGCTCCTACATTTGGCTTTACTGTGGTAAACATATTACAAAATCATGAAAACAACATCAGAGCAGGGAGTGAGACCTCTGTTTTGCAAAGAGCTGACTGTATATGTCTGCACTGTCCTCTATCAGAGACACTTGAGCAAGCATGAAGTGGAATTGACTGATTGAATGCTATAACATGTTGTTAGGTTTTATCTAGGGAAACTGTTGATTGTATGTCACTTTCCTGGATACTTGAATGTGCAGGAATTGTAATTGACTTATTGAATATTACCTCTTATTGTTTAGAAATTGTAACTGTTTATTGTATGTGGAAAGATTCTGATGAAGAGAGAGCATGTTAGGTACCTGTAGTCTTGCATAGTCCATAGTGAAAACTGATAGCAAGTATTTATTACAACTAAACATAATTGGTAATAACCAATGAAACAGGGAATTGCAGCTTTTTTCATAGACATGATATTTTTAATGAAGGCTTATGCACTGATAGCAGCCATATTTGACATCTAAATGTCTTGTATGGAGTGACATTTTGTGTGGTGAAAGTTTACCTGCCAGTCAGAGGTAATGCCATGGTTTTTTATTCCTTGTCAAAGGCAAAAGAAATCTATGCAGTCACAATGGCATATGTGTGGCGTGCATGTGTGTATGTTTGTTTGTGATGCTTGGCTTGTAAACAGGATATCTCAAAGTAGGATTGATGGGTATGTTCATATTTGGTATGGATTTTTGATATTGAGAGGAAGACCCCTATTGTTTTGGTAGAGGTCAGAGGTCATGTCAGTTCACCAGAGGTCAAAAACCCATAACATTGTAAACATATATCTCAAGGTAGGAAGCACAGCTGATTTTCATACTTGGCATGTGGATGTGTTATAGTCAGAAGATGAACCTTACTGTTTTTGGTAGTGGTGAAAGGTTGTCTTAGGTCACTGGAGGTGAAACAACAAAAAACTTGGAAATTCCTTGCAGTGCTAGAGCTCAGGATGCAAATGGTGAATACTTTTCATACTTGATGTAGTTTTACATGTCAAAATAAGTTACAAAGCTGATGAAGTTGGTTGCATTCCTGGTCCTTAGCACTCTCTGCAGACCAGTTAAATAGCTGACCTTGCCTGCTTTTGTTGCAGCTGCTCAACTTTGTTGAAGCCATTTAAGTCAGTTCTTGCTCTCACTATTGCAATGCTCTCTAATGGCTTCTCATTTAGTCTTGTCTCAATTCAGGGTTGCTAATCCCTTACCCTTCTGGCTTTCTGGTTTAGTGCATTAAAGTGAGTTTGGGAAAAATATGTCTAAATACTAGAGCCACTGTTTAAAAAACAAGAGGTTGAGTGTAGTAAGGTCAGTGAAACCTCACTGCATCCCTTTTGCTTTTAAAATATTTATACTAAATGTATAGAATTGGATCTGCTTTAAATTTTAGAAAAAAGTTATCATGTCCACTTTTTGTGTGAGCTACTGCACCATTGGTGATCTAGTTTTGTATGCAAAAAGCGTGCGTTGACAATTTGTACATACTTTTCTATGGTAGAATTACACAAGGACCTGCCATTTGTAGCTTATACACAGTACTGGTTATGGGATATTAACTGAGCTTTGCAGTTATAACAACTCTTTGAAATTTTCCAGCAGTTATGTCTTACTCTTTCTTTTTTCAGATTGGTGAGTAGGTCTTGGCAAGGAATTGAACCTTTTTTTTCTTATTCATGGCAAAACCTGAAGTTGCAAAAAGTATCAATTTAAGCTGAAAGTAAACAATTTGTGTACTCTTTCTTTCACATGGCATTACTCTAGAAAAGAGAAGTAAGACTGAAACTGGCCACATTTTACCAAAAATTCTCATTTGGAGAATCAAATTATCACTCTGAACAATATCAAGTTGGAAAGCTAAAATTTACCATGTTTCAAAGCAGAATTTTTTCCATAGTAACTAGCAAATGGTCAACTCTACTGGCACTTAAAAGAATGGTGGTTATTGTCATTACATTTGCAAAGTGATAGCAAAGGCCTGTCTGACATTTCAGTTTTTATACTTTAAAAGATTGCTTTTATGTGCCGTGATGTCATCTTCTGACATCCTTTTTGTTTTCCTTGCAGATTATGAGCATGTACCAGCTAGCAAAGAGACTAGACAAAGACACAGTGTCTGTCTTCTCTGTCCACCCTGGATTTGTTCAGACTAATCTTTTGAATTCTGAAACAACCTTTATCAACAGATTATTTATTGGTGCTTTTGTTGCTCTGGGTAAGATGTTTGTTTTAATCTTTTATTAGGCTGGCTAGGGAGAGATCAGTGAAAGGTGAGCTAGTCCTGCATGAGACTGGCAGGTGAGGGCCATACATTTTGTTGTAATTAAAATTTCCAAATTTCTGTAAATGTGTCTTCTGTTTAGCAGTGATATTGGTTGGTAGATTTATGGTCTTTTCCTGCGTTTACTTTAGTACTAAGAATCATCATCAATGAAATGGTTATAATTGCAAGTCTGAGTGACTGCTCATTTTACCCCCCTTCTCATTTGCTAGGCACAGATTAATCAGTTGCAACACACAAGCTAGGCACTTCTATATGTGCACTTCTATTTATGTGTACTTGTACATATGTATAACAGTTTTACATGCATTTTTGTGATAAAAATAAGATATCGTGCTTCACAATTGAGAGGGATATTGATTGGCTTAATATGTAGCCTGCATGTCAGGCAAACAGTTTTAAGAGTAGATTGGGGTCTGTATTTCCTTAATTTGCTTCAAGACTTGAGCCACCAATCATAACCCACCATTCTGTGACCTGTCCCAGTTGGTCAATGACAATTTTTCCTTGAGCCAATCACAACTTTCCCCTGACCTTTTTCTGGAAACATCTCAAGAATTCCTTTGCACCAAAATGATAAGATATCAGTGACTCAACCATCCATAACAGTCTGTGGTATACATGCCCTGTTTACATGTAGTTGTATTTTGTGGGCGCATAGTAATGCTGTTAGTGGTTCTAGTGGTTAAAAGACAGTTGAGTCTTGAGACTTGAAGGAAAAGAAAAGAAAATAGACAAAAAAATCGACATGTGAAAAGATTGAATTGTGCTAACAAAAAAGGTGTTGTGAAATAACAGTTTACAAACTTTTGCTTTTCTTGTTTAAGGTTTGTCCAGAAAGCCAGTGGATGGAGCCATTGGGCCATTAATAGCAGCTTTGGATCCCGGTTTTAATGGGCAGACTGCTCTGTACCTTTCTGGAGAAAGACCTACAAACCCATATGCAATAGCAAGGTATGTAGTGCTCTGTGTCACTGGCATGAAACGATAGGTATCATCATAGGCGAATGGTGGTCAATATTTTTGGGGGGTCAGGGGTAATTTTTGCCGGAATTTAGAAATTTGGACCAAGTTGCCCGAATTTTGATACTGCTGTGTTGGTTGCAAAGGGCATAATTTATTTTCTTGGCTGTCTCATTTGTCTGAATGGATCCACTATGTTTGCCCGAATTGGGAGGGCATATGCCCCCATGCCCCCCCTACCTCATACGCATATGGGTGTCATGTGTACTTTGCTGAGAAAAATGTACCCAGTCAATGATATACAATTCTGGCAGGCAGGATGGGATGACAAGGAGACTGGGACACAATGCATATTACAATGGGACTGATAAAGAGCAGTGTGGTCATGCTTGGTTGGTTCTCTGGAAAGGAGAGTTATGAGGATACTCTGCAGTGGCATTTGCAGAATAGTAGTAGTTTCATGGCTGTAACTGTTGGCAGGGACACTGGCTGACAGTTTCTCTGCCATGTGTTATAAGAAGAGTTCATTTAGTTTTGGTATACTTGGGTGGGCAGGGGTGGGGGGGGGGTACTTCATAAAAACTCTGGTGACATTTGCACTAAATTGCTCTTTGTGGTTCTTTAGATATTAGCAGACCTGTTTATTTTAAAGACCAAAGTAAACTTGAAACAAGCAAATGTGAGGTCATTACCTCACATCCATCAACACTGTATTGTTTTTCTTTGAACTTCACAACTAACTTCATCCTCTGTATTCTTTTAACTTTGAATGCTGCATGAGATATGAAAATAAAACAAACTGTTAATGCCCTAAGGCAACAAGGGAAGCTCATAACCTATTCCAATGTCAACAAAGTAGAATGAAATAAAAAAAACCACAAAACCACTTCTTTTCAATGTGAGGATACTATGTTACTCACATATTCTGCAAATTCACTTTAGGCTGCAAATACAGTAGCTACCACTGCTAATATCTTGAAAAGGGCATGTAGGAATGCATGCAAATTTCACTAGCTTTCTTAGAGTTAATTCCTCTTTCACATATAAAGCTTCAGTCTAACCTTATAAAATTACTGCTGAATACATTAACCTGAACACACTTTCCCTAAATGATGCACTTATCACAGAATTTGCTGGTTTCAATAGCAGAGCATCAACATGCCATCATAAGAGTTGTATCAAGAAACAGTGTCTGCCCATTTGTTTTAGGAGTCTAGGCAGATAACACATGTTATTACACTTAATAGTATCTACCTGCATGGCTACATGAAGAAAAATGTTAGTTGTTAAAGGAGCAGTTCCACCATTTGCTGATATGCCCCTACTGACTTTGTAAATGTGACCATTCATTTGGGTACAGGCTGCAAGTCTTGGTTGCAGGCTTATAACATGGCAGTTATATTGCCAAAATTTTGGGACCCCCCTCCCCCAAGTCATCTTTTTCTGTGCACTTTAAATTGTGGTGCAGGTCAGGCGTGTAGCCAGGAATTTTCTAAGGAGGGGGCGATGCCTGTAGGCATACTATCTAAGCATAGTGCCACCATAGGTTGGCGCGAAGTGTACAAGAAAATTTTGGCCAAAAATGCCTCCCATATTGTTGGAAATGGCACTTTCCAGGCCTTTTAACTTGCATCTAAACATTTTTTTATTTTGACTTACGAGCAATATCATACAAAAATCGTTAAAAATTACAAAAAATATGCTCACGGAGGGGGAGGCTGCCCCCTTCGCTGTGTGCCTGGTGCAGGTGATTCACATGTATGAATATTTTTCCTAACTATAGGGTGGTATGGTGCTAATGCCAAGAAGGTTTGAAAGTCAGTCAAGACAGGTGGGATTGGATATTATGACCAGGAATGCAAAGAAGTATTCAAAATTGTAAGGATCCAAGTTTTTACGTGTAAGCAAGTACAGATCAAAACCCTTGAAAATGGTATGAAACAAAGATGTAGAGTCCAGATATTGGTAGCCTGCTGTAAGCAGGCTATTGTTGAGTTTTATCAGCTACAAGTACAATTCTTAATATTTGCTTACCCCTAATGTTAATGTACAGTACACAGACGAAGTTTAATACAATACAATGCAATGCAATGCAATGCAATGCAATGCAATGCAGTGCAATGCAATGCAATGCAATGCAATGCAATGCAATACAATAGCCTGCCAATTTCCTAGCCAATCTCATTTCCGAGACAAAAATAACCTCATGATAATTAATGCACACGTCATCAGCGTTGGTAAGGGGTGGAGTCAACATGAGGGACTGGTTGCTTCGCTACAGCATGCAGACAACTCTTTTCACTTGTATACACGTTATGCAGTGCAGTACGCTATTACTGTACAGTTACTGGCTTAGCTGTATATGTACATGTCTACATATTCAGCTTAGCAAGGAACGTTGTAGTCTTGTCCATGCGAGGGCCTATATACATGCCACTGTTGACGCCTAACATTAGGCTTGACTTTCCACTGCAAGGATTAGCTGATTTTTAGCCCATACATAATAATTACGTACCTTTTTGAGATGTCACCGTATCTTCAGAAGTATTCGTATATGTGCATCATCGCAGGCCGTTGATAAACATGAATAGTCAGTACCGTGAACACCATGTGACCTGCTTATGAATAATAATTTATTCCCCATTTTGGGGATTCGCATAAATGAAAACTGGACGAAGGTTTGCAGACTCTGTATAGAATATATGCAGGAGGTGTGTTATGATTTCTGAGAGAGCGCCATCTTTTGGAGGCCGCTACAGAGTCTGCTCCGCAGGCTAAGATATTGGTGCCACCTGATGTCTTGATCAAATATGTTAAGCACAAGAACAGGAAAATGGGTGTATCTAAGACCACAACCTGCTTAGGTCAAAAAATACTCATGACTTAACTGCCTTCTCTCTACCACTGTCACTGAATGGCTTGCCCTGCTTACTTCTTCAAGCAAAAATGTTCTGCTGCCAAATTTTCAAACCAATGTTACACACTGTGGAAGAAAAAAATCTTCCAAGTAGGTGGTATGACATGTCAAAGCTAGTTTTGGAACTTTGCTCATGTGCTGCTGAAACTAAAACGTTAGAACAAATTTGTGTGAGAGATCTGCTTGTTAAAAATGTGGAGAGTTTTAAAGATTTGGTCACCTGTCCATTGCCATGGCCAGCTTGTGTTGTGACTATTTTAACCAGATCACACTAGTTTTTGGACAAAAAAAAAGAGAGGTAACAAATTCTGTAATGGTTTATCATCCTTCTCGTTTCCCCATATGGGCTGTTCATCATATTATAATACTGTTAGGTTTGTGAAATCGGGGAAATGGTCAAAATTCCACTTCATGAAATATTCAAAATAACTGCATTGTTGATAAAGTGTGCGAGTTTGTCCAGAGTAAATTGTGTTTAAAGCCCTAGGTATCAAACATGTCATGCCACAAAAGAAGGTGCAAATCCACATGAAAAAAATTAGCAATTCCAACCATCAAAGCTGTAGGCGTTTCTATTTCTGTTAAGTTTTTTGTTCTTTCAGAAATTAAATTTTAAAGTTTTTCCATTGATTTTTGTGGACAGGGATGAAGCCAAGCAAGAGATCATTTGGAATTACAGTCTTGAATGTCTGAAGAAGTATCTGAATGATGAAATTCTTGGAGAGATAGGGATAAAGATGGATGACATTAAGACAGTGAAACATTCAGTTGGAGAATGCGAAGGGACAGATGTTGACAAGATGGAGGGTAATGTTGACAAGGAGGAGGGTCATGTTGACAAAAAGGGATTGCTGTAGATATGGAGGATGGCATTGGTAAGGAGGAGGGGTGATGTTGACAAGAAGGTTGCTGTCGACACAGAGGCTGATATTGGTGGTGGGGGGGGGTGATGCTGACAAGAAAGAAGGGGATGATGACAAGGAAGGGGATGTTGACCAGGAGGAAGAGACAAAGAAAGGAAAACTGTTCTTTTAAACATTGTAAAGATTTTGTACATCTCTGTTCAGACTGTTGGAACAAGATGCAACACAGCTTGGCTATACTGACCTAATTTATGGTATACACAGTGCCACTCATTGTATTACTCGTTTTGTGTACTCAGGGGTTATTGGTTCACCAATTCAGATGTTTACCCCAGGCAAATTGGACAAGTTTTGATTAAGTCATGAAATTTTTTAAAGTGCACAAATTTTGAACAACTGGGGCAATTTTACAAATTTTATTTTTATCTCAAATTCATGGCAAAGAACAATTTGTTGCTGGGATAAAACCTTTGTGGACAGTCCTATGTTGGTGAAAGGAACAGTATTTATCCTTTATAATTGTCAAGTTATTGTCATTTAAAGTAGGACCCATTCTAAACAATTCATGGGATTTTGAGGTAGATGTAGAGGGGTTTCACTGACGTCACATGATTGTGCCTCTCTTTGGGTATGAAGGACAACATCGGGCATCTCTTTGGTTTTGAAGGGCAAGCATCCATTGTGTCACAGTAGTATCTAAGGTTATGCTGTGTGCTTGTGCTGTAAATATGCCTACTGTGTGTGTTTTGCCCTTCAGTGCCTGGCAACCCGAGTCGCGTGACATCACATTAAATCGCTCTATAGAGGGATATTTGTCCCCTCAGTGGTTGGTTGATCACCTGTTGAGGCTTGTTGCCAAAAATTATTTCCTGGAAACAGAGAGACATCTGTAGTAAGTAGACCTGAAATATTGGAAGGAGAGGAGATGGAAACAAGTGGATGTGTCTGTCATTTCCATCTTCATTGTTATTATCATTAGACACTAGATCACGATGTGTAAATATCAATGACAAACTATAAAAGTAAACATTTTGCAACTGTGTGTATTCCAGCTCTTTCAAAGGTAAAGTTTATTAAAAAATACATTTAAGTTATGGTGACATGCCACCAAAAAAAGCTGTTTTTATTTGGTAGTTGAAGAATAAAATGTCCTAATGAAAGATCGGGTTGGCATTATTTCAATATCTTTTACCCTTCTCAAGATATGCATCTTCAAAGTTTGATGGTTTCTGAAGTAACTGATTGCCTATGCAAAAATTATGATGTGGAATGTTACATTGTTAAGATTTCTTTTGTTAACCCTATATAAATTATCCAGTTACTGATCAGATAGTTCACAGTTTGGTGAGTGATATCAATATTTTTCAAGGAAACAATTTTTATTTCCATAATAAAAACCTCAGTGGTTAACAGTACTACAAGTGTCCTTGAAAAGAAGGTTGAAAAAACAAAGGCTAACATTAACCATATTTGGTATGTCCATCTTTCGATGCCACAGATTTGCATATTTAGCTCATGTTTATTCTTGATGCAAGCGTGAAATAGGAATTACCCTGTAAAATGGTCGGTATTTGATGGATTTTGAAGGGAATTGTGGCTGTTTTCTGGATTTTTAATGCTTTGTACATCAAATATCCAACTATGCAATTTTCATGTCACAGGACCTTAAAGTATTCTGTATCCTACTGAGAGAACTTTTGGAAGGTGTTTGGTTTCGATGATAAGAGCAGAGATGCCAACCCTCCCTGATTCTCAGGGAGGCTCCCTGAAAATTCATGGATTTCTGTCCATTCTGACTAACAAATATGACAACCTCCCTGATTCAAGAAGGACTTTCCCCTATTAAGTTGCATGTAATTCTAAAAACCTCCCTGATTTCTGTGTGAAACCTCCCTGATTTCTGGATGTAAATGTTGGCATCTCTGTAAGAGAAACCTACGCATTCGTGATGGTGTATGTGTGTGCGTGAGTGTGGGTGTATGTGTGTGTGTTTGTGACACTTTGCTCGTTAACACGATATCTCAAGAAGGGAAACTCTGACGGTTCTCAAACTTGGTACATAGATGCCCCATATTAAGAGGAAGAACCCTATTGTTTTTGGTGGAGGTCAAAGGTCATCTGGGGTCACCAGGGGTCAAATGCTGAAAACCTTGCTAACATGATATCTCAAGGTAGGAAGCTTGGATAAATTTCATATTCAGTATGTAGATGTGTTATGGTAAGAGGAAGAACCCTATTGTCCCCGTTATGGTGAGAAGATGAATGCTATCATTTTTGGTAAAGGTTAAAGTTCATCTAAGGTCACTGGAGGTCAAAACACTGAAAACCTTGTTAACACTTTATGGTGAGAAGATGAATGCTATCATTTTTGGTAAAGGTTTAAGGTCATCTAAGGTCACTGGGGGTCAAAACACTGAAAACCTTGTTAACACTTTATGGTGAGAAGATGAATGCTATCATTTTTGGTAAAGGTTAAAGGTCATCTAAGGTCACTGGGGGTCAAAACACTGAAAACCTTGTTAACACTTTATCTCCAGGTAGGAAGCTTGAATAGATTTTATACTTAGTATGTGGATGCGTTATGGTGCGAAGATGAATGCTATCATTTTTGGTGGAGGTCAAAGGTCATCTGGGGTCAGACACCGAAAATATTAACACGATATCTCCAGGTAGGAAGCTTTGGATAGATTTTATACTCAGTATGTGGATGCATTGTGGTGATCAAAAGACATCTGGGGTCACGGGGTCAAAAAGCAAAATCTTAAGAATTCCCAAGATCATCTCATGGGTTCACCGGAAGTCAAAATGCAAATTTTCCCAAGAATTCGCAAGATCATCTTGCGTCATCAGAGGTCAAAATGCAAAATTTCCCAGGAATTCCCAAGATCAAATATGAACCTAAAATTATTTTTCCAACATGTTAAGATAGCACTTGACCAGTGACTGAAAGATATGGGACATCATGGCATTATTTGGAATATAACATATATCATCGAAACCTCAATGCATTTTTGCATTCTGGTTAAATTTAGGAAAAAACATTTGTAATGAAAAAGTTATTTTATATGAGTTTCTGCCTACAAAATGTATTCATATGTAATCACAAGTCAAGTAAGCTACAAAGAAGTGTTTATTTCTGTCATGAGAAGTCTAATTAAAATGGTTATTGCAAAAATGTTGCCTTTGACTGTTGTGATAACTGCAATATGAATTGTGTCTTGATAATCTTATAAGGATGCAGGCAGGATATTAGAGGCCATATATACTATTCATTCTGTGTGTGGTGTCAAAGTCTAGACAGTAATTTGATCCAGTTTTAACCCCATGATTCCATAGCCATGACAAAATAGGATCATCATGAGATCAGAAGTTGGACAAAGCACACTATTAGATGTCTAATACCTATCATTGTTGACCTTAAGATTGGGTTGACCTCACATAAAATGCCTGCACCACTCATGTTTATTTTTGCTACTGGAAGTACTGTTCATTTCTTGATCTGAAACATGGGGTTGGTAAGCAAGCAGGGGTTCTTAATGAACTATTTGTAAAGTTTAACAGAGGCAACAGGCTCTCTGAATTGGACTAAAAAAATGCCTAGCAGTAACTGGAGTTTGATGAAACTTCCAGGGATCTGGTGTGTGTTAATATGTCGGTACAGTATACTAGACTACCATTTGAAGTGGCTCTGTCACGTACAGCCGTATGTCACAGGAGACAGTAGAGGAGATTTTAAGTGGTTTACCTGGGGTAGTATGCTATATGTATGACTTGATTATCACAGGGGTAGATGACAATGGTCACTTGAAAAAGCTTAATAAGGTGTTAGCAAAATCAGTGCATTTGATCCTGATGGAAGACTCAGTTGAAAAATTGTTTTTTTTTAGAGTTCTGAAGGATATCACTGATTTCCACTGGAACTACTCTACAAGCACATTGTTCACAAGTCCTGTTGACTCTCTGGTGAAGAGCTGAAGGGCACAAAACCAAACACTCCTGAAGGAATTTTGCTCCCCAAAGGAGTTACCCCCAAAGGGACACAAGACTTAATAACATGATTAACCTTTTCACCTTCAGATCTCTATACACCATAGGTCTGTCATGCATGGTCCCATTCTAGGCTGGCTGAGAAGAACAGACTACTGATCTTAGTTGAAAGGCAAAGAAGTACATCAATCATTGTCCATCGGGATACTTTCTCCAAAATCCCCTCAACTCTCTGGCAAAGAGCAGAAGGGCAAAACCGAATGTTACTCCCGAAGGAGTTTTGTCTTTCCTGCCCCCAAGGGAGCTATATGTTATCTGAAAGGACAACAAACTAAACTGACCAACCTCCTGACCTTCGGACCAGAAGCACATTGTCCACAAGATACCAAAGATCTTAATTCACTTTGTGGAATGATATGCTATTACCACCATTTTATTTCAAAATATATATATCATGGCTCCAATGGATGAGTTACAGGGGAATAAACAGTTCTGTTGATTCATGACACAATTATTCAAAAGTCATTAAGTGCTTTTGCAGAGAATATGCACTATATGCATGCTTGTTAATCCCCTTTTTAATACCTTTACTTCTCTCCCATTCATTGATTCCACTGGAAGCTGTTCATTTGGGTTCTTCATAATTAGTAAAACTAACACGGTGAAATGCTTGGTGTGCTCTCCTGTATTGTCATTTGCATCATAATGACAGACCCCATTTTGTAATTAAATTACCCCAGAGCTTCCCAGAAGCCCTGTGCCGGTCTTATAGCACCGGCATTGGAGGGGTGCCATGTCACAACCAAAATATCATTAAATAATGGTTATTCCTTGACAACAACCAGTTCAAAGCTTTTCCAAAGATAGCACTGTTTAGCATCTAAGCCAGTTTACATATAAACAAAAATTTCTTAAGGGGAGGAGTTTCACCAACTCCATTTATACATTACACCCCTTACACCCAACAAAAGTAAGAACAGTTAACTACGAGAATCTTTTAACGTATGATCCGTTTGAAAATTTAATTTGCCAAAGATAGCACCATTTTGCAACTCAGCCACCGCCTTTGACAAACAATTTCGCAAAGGATCCCCTCCCGTTAGAGCCCTCCTCCGGGATGGCACCTCTACACCATGGGACAAAGGAAGTGTCCACCCGGTTGCAAATTATCGTAGATACGAACCTGCACCCTTACACCGACTTAAGTTATGGCTTATCTGGGGGTGCCAGGATTATGACATCATCTTCTTTGGTGCCTTCAATCATCGAATACTGGTGGCACCACTAGGGATATGATTGAAAAGTTACTGATTCTGTTTCTAAATGGAAAGTAATTACAAAGCACAATTTGAATTTAGTTTTGTCGCTCTCAACATTAGATGTGGTTAAATGATTTTTTTTATCTGGGGTCACCAAAGGTCAAACTCTGAAAACCTTGTTAACACGATAGCTCAAGGTAGGAAGCATGGATAAATTTCATACTCAGTATGTAGATGCGTTATGGTAAGAGGAAGAACCCTATCGTTTTTGATGGAGGTCAAAGGTCATCTGGGGTCACCAGGGGTCAAAAGCTGAAAACCTTGTTAACACAATAACTCAAGTTAAAAAGCTTGGATGAATTTCATACATAGTATGTAGATGCATTATGGTATGAAGAAGCAACCAATTGTTTTTGGTGGAGGTCAAAGGTCATCTGGGGTCAAACTCTGAAAACCTTGTTAACACAACTCAAGGTAGAAAGGTTGGATGAATTTCATACTTATTGTGTAGATGCCGTATAGTGAGAGGAACAACACTATTGTATTTGGTGGAGGTCAGAGGTCATCTGAGGCCACCAGGGGTCAAAATCAGAAAACCTTGTTAACACAATAACTCAAGGTAGAAGGCTTGGATGAATTCATACTTAGTATGTAGATGCGTTATAGTGAGAGGAAGAACCCTATATTGCTTTTGGTGGAGGTTAAAGCTCATCTGGGGTCACCGGGGGGGGGGGGGGTCAAACTCTGAAAACCTTGTTAACACAAATAACTCAAGTTGGAAAGCTTGGCTGAATTTCATATGTAGTATGTAGATTTGCTATGGTGTGAGGAACAACCCTGTTGTATTTGGTGGAGGTGAAACGTCATCTGGGGTCACTGAGGGTCAAAGTCTGAAAAACTTGTTAACACGATATCTCAAGGTAGAAAGCTTGGATGAATTTCATACTTAATATGTAAATGTGTTATGGTAAAGGGAACAACCTATTGTTTTTGGTGAAGGTCAAAGGTCATCTGGGGTCACCAGGGGTCAAAGTCTGAAAACCTTGTTTACATGATATTTCAAGGTAGGAAGCTTGGATAGATTTCATACCAAGTATATCTATTATTTTTGGTAGAGTAGGTCGTCTGGGGTCACCAGGGGTCAAACTCTGAAAACCTTATTTATATCATATCGCAAGTTAGGAAGCTTGGATTGTTTTCATATTAAGCATGTGGATGCGTTATGGTGTGAGGAAAAACCCTATAGTTTTTGGTGGAGGTTAAAGGTCATTAGGGGTCACCAGGGGTCAAAGTCTGAAAACCTTGTTTACACAATATTTCAAGGTAGGAAGCTTGGATAGATTTCATACTAAGTATGTGGATGTGTTATGGTGCGAGGAAAACCCTGTTGTTTTTCGTGGAGGTCTTATGCCATTTGAGGTCACCATAGGTCAAAAACTTAAACTTTGTAAACATGTCATTACAAGGGAGGAAGCACAGATAAATCCCTTCTCATACGTTTTATATATTTTTTTTTCATTTTTTTTCTTTTTTTTTGGTTACTCAAGTTTCGGTTTAAAGGTCCTGTGACATGAGCTGACGTGAGCAGGCGCAATGGACTACTAAGTATAAACTGTTCTCAATTAATATCCCTATATAAATTTCATGTTCCCTCATAGAACTATTGATCCTTTATTATAGGGATCTATATTCTGAAACTATTAAGCTGTGTTTACTGGGCGCGCGGAACGCGGAACCGGTGAGACGGAACGCGGAACGCGGAAACGATCCGTGTGCCCAATAAACACCCCACGCGGATTGCTTAAGCTGTGTTTCCACCAGGCGGACGCGGACGCTGGCGGGCGCGGGTCACCTGTTTCCACGAGGCGGACGCGGGCGGGCCCGGAGGCGGGCACAGGTGTTGAGCCTGTAACCATTGCTTCCCGCGCATTTCCGTTCAGGCCACATCGTCAAAATGGTTGTCCTCTCAACATTACGGCGTCATATTCATTTACTTGACGAGGAAGTCCTGATCCTCGCGTTGTACTATCGTCGACGGCAGCGCCGAGCAAGCGGGGGCCATAGTGATTACGACTGCTGAAGAGTTGAACTACTGACCTCGCTGTGTAAACAGTAGCCTACACAATCGGCTATACAACTCTGTGCGATTCAACATGTGGGCACATGCGATTAACCTATTCTTCAGTGTACTTTGCAGTTACTACAAGCTCGTGTGATAACGGAGAAATTCCCGGAAATGATTGCGAAATACCACGCGGGCGCGGGTAAAATCGCTACATGAGCGATTTGAAAAACCGCGTCAGCGCCCGCCCAAGTCCGCGCCTATCCGCCCGCGTCCGCGTCCACCTCGTGGAAACGGCTCCATTGAAAATAACGGTGAGCGATTTTTTTTCGCCCGCGCCCGCCTCGTGGAAACACAGCTTTAGTTTAGTGAAGCAAACCAAACAGTCATATAACTAGCCGACATTGTACTGACTGAAAAAATATGGCGCCTGTGTTGTCCACGTTCGCTAAAGCACGCTGTGCTCGAATTCACGAAGATATCGTGGTAGGAGCATATCACACGTTGTTGATCTTCTGTGAGGCCATATGACTGTTATCTTTTGGATCATAGATGAATGATCGCTCTCTTACCGCTCAACGGTGCTTTCGCTTAGTTTTTTCCCTCTTGGCATCTTGATCAGATGGTACGTGATCAGTGTCGGAACGGGGCCCTGAAAATGTGGCGAAATCCTACTGGAAGCTAAGCCAATCCACGTACGGAACGCGGAACGCGGAAAGAATTCGACATGAAGAATTCGTTTCGCGTTTTCGCGTTCCGCGATCCGAGGGGTCAATAAACAGCTTCATTGAAATACACACAAAGAATTCTTTCCGCGATCCGCTCGCTCAGTAAACACGGCTTTAGGCTTACAGCAGGTACTCCCCGAGTTCAATTTTAAGACCACTTACTGTATCATCTACTTTAACGACATTAAAGTTGTCCACAAAACAAGTGTAACACGACCCACCTTGGTGACTATATTGCCCTGTGGAGATAAAACCTACACAGAAAAGATCCTCACGGAAATTCCAAAAATGTTGCTGCAATTGAGGGATCAAAATAAACCTTACCAAATCAAGTTATGCGGTTACTTTAAGGTTGCTAAGATGCAAAATGGTGCGGTCTTCTGGACAGTTTTGACTGATATATGGCTGGCAAATGTTCAAAACTTCGTGAATTCTAATTTTGGTTGGGTAAAAGAGGGCTGTTCTAGGGGATAGGTCTAAGGGGAGGGGTCCCCCTCCCCTTTTGAGAAATTTTGGTTACTTGAAGGTTGCCTAGATGCAAAAATGGTGTTGTCTTTGGGATATTTTTGGACCCGATCATATGAGTTCAAAACATTCTTAATATTTTTGGTTAGGTGAAAGAGGAGCCTTTTTTGTCTAAGGGTATGTATCAACAAACCTCCTGAAGTCCCCTTTTGGACACATTACTGCCCTCCAGTCGGGGAAAGTTTTACGCAAAATTACGTGCGTGGAGTCCACAGAAATATTCTCGAACTATTAAGAAAATTTTCCTTCATTTGTGCATTATAAAATCGTATATAAAGGCTGGTAGAAACCGGAATATGGCCTCTTGGAAGCCCTGAATTAACTATATGGACCAGATATAGGCCTACCCCGCCCTCCTCTTTTCTTCTCTTTCACGTCTTCTTTTCCTACTCTTTTTCTCTTTTTCCTGCAAATTACAGGGGGGATAGGCCTCCCTTCCCCCTGAGTGGCACCGCCCCTGACCATGATATAGATGTAACGTATATACAGGCATATATTTTTTTTATTTGGAAGAATGTAGCAAACGTTACTGAGAGATACGAGCAACTGGACCTGTTCACATTAATGCGAATAACGATTCGGTCTGTAGATTTGACTTAAAAGGGCTAGTATAGCTTGACGAGATCAGCGACGAAATGACTCGTTTTGAACTTCCAACAGATGATTAATCCTTTAACTTGATTTACATGTACGTACATACTATCATAGACGTTACTTATCTGGCCCAACTTCCATTGTATGAAATCGTGAACCTAATATGTGATTTCGAGACACAGACGACAGTTTCCCTTGACAAACTAATTCCACTGGACCAAGATGTGCACAAGTGTATTGGACAATTTTGTTTTTCTCAGTACACGCAAATATAGCATAACACAACCTCTGAAAATTTTGGGGGGCTTGAGCGAACTTTGGGGGGGCTTAAGCCCCCAAAGCGCCCCCGTAAAACCGCGCCTGGTTATGCCCCATAGTAAACATAAAGCAGCGACCCCAACATTCATACCATCAATCTTGTAGCTCAAATATTCCTTCTGCCAAAGAATTCGAATTTTTTAACTTCACCTTTGAAGATTTTACACCGTACGACTCATGTGAATAAGACAGTACTCATGTCAGAGTAACAACTTAAAATCCTGCAAAACCTCTTCCTAAACCTTCATATGTTTGTTAAAAACTGTTCAAAATTATCCCAATATCCGACTCATGAATACAGCAGGGTATATCTTTTTTGGTCACAACGAAACTCACTCAGCAAGTTGGAAAAAATCCACGTAAAGGGTTTTCGATGGGCTTTTACGTCCTTAGGAACGCCGATCCAAAAATCATGTTCGTAAAGCTGCTATCTCTCTTACTCTTTTACGACAAGCACTGTGAAACTTAGTACCAACAGGATTAAAAAATAAACACATAATTTTTGCTAAGAATACATTGCCGACGTTATTTATTTAGCTGCAACACATCCAGCCAGACTTGTAGCACTCTAGTACGTTTTTCTGCACTCTTACTTGTACTCATGACTTTGTACTCTAACAGTAGCGTAGCCAGAGGGGGGCAGGGGGGCAGACTGCCCCCCGGGCGAAAAATCGAAGTAAAATCGGGACGACGGAAAAATGAAAAAAAAAAAAAAACAAATAAACGAAGGGAAAAAGAGGGAGAAGGAAAAGGGAAGGGGAAGAGGAAAGGGGAAGAAGGGAGAAAAAGAGAAAAAAGGGAAAATAACAGGAGAAAAGGCAAATAAAATAATAACAATAGGAATCATTATCGATGGAAGGAAAGGATGGAGAGAAGGAAACGGGCTTGATCGATGAGGTAGAGCACTGGTTCAAATATCGACGGGACGAGTAGGCCTATACTGATACAGGTAGGGCTAGGGACCGTGGAAAAGACCAAAGGGAATGAGAAAGGGGAATGAGAAAGAGAAGGGCTAAGAAGGCAGAAACGGGACGAGGGATGAAGCGAGGCAGATTGTGCATGAGAAAGAGGAAAAGATGAACTTGGAAAGGGAATAGAGAGCGTTAGACGACTAGGGAGTCCGGAAGGACAGACTATGAAGCAGAGTAGTCAGAGTAAGGGGATAGAAAAATGGACGTAAAGCAAGGATGTCAGTGTGGGAGCTATAGGGATAGTAGCTACGTACCGTCCCGATTTTTATTTTTAATCACTATCAAAAAGGGATAAAATGTCCCGGTGCAGATTTTCTTTCAAAGTCACTCAATGAGTGGAAAGTATCCAGTTGCGTTGCCACTTATTGGGGTTTGGTGTCAGAACCCTAATAAGTGTTCAAGAAAAATTGCCAAGAGAAACTATAAGCATGAATTTGAATATAACATGGACAAGCTCCACCCGTATTTTGCTTTCCCAGCTGACTAGATATAAAGTGATAAATCTTAGCTCTATGCACTTACATTTTATTTTGTTCTCAGGGGACCTCCTGGTGTGGCTGACTTTGGCAGCAATCCTCCTAACATCTTAAAACCCAAAATATGTAGTAATTTTGGAGTGTAACGTAGTAGCGTGCGCAATGGGGGCCGGGGCCATGGCCCCCACCGTTGTAAGTAGTCGGGGGAAAATCAGCTAGTCGAGGGAAATCGGAAGCAGTCTGACCGAGACTGGCCGAGCATCAGGCGCATTCTCCCTCCCCCAATTGGCCGTTATGGGTGTTTTAACATGCTTCAGAATGTGTCAAATATAGCACCATTTTTCATCTCAGCGAGCTTCTAAAAGCAAAAATTCCCCTCCCCCGGGACGGCGAAAAATCAGTTTTTTTTCTCTCTATAATAACAATAATCACTAAACAAATAGCAGTCTGAAGAACGGTCAATCATCTAGTTATAAAGATGACTACCTTTATACTGGTTTTAAGCAAGCGTGAAGCCAGGGGATGGAGGAAGAGGGCAGCCGCCCACCTTATTTTTAGTATTTTATTATGTTTACTTTTTACAATAGTGCTAGTGTTTCCCCTTTTTATATGCGATAAATAGGCCCGGGAAGTGCCATTTCCAGCCATCTGGGAGACATTTTGGACCAAACTTTCTTTGCCCTCCGCGCCACCATCGGTTGGCGCGGAGCGCTGAGAGACCTTCTATGAGCTGCATCCCTCCCACTTCCTTGACATTCTTTTGCTACGCCCCTGTTAATAGTTTGCGTCTAGCCAGTTGGACTTTTCTCTGTGTCAGTCGGTGGAATTCACAGTCTACCCCCACCTCACAAATCCTGCGCACGCCACTGGTGTAACGTACAACACCCCGGGAAGGATCATTTCCACAGTGTAGTTTGGGAAGGCATTTTGGCCAAAATATTCCCTGAACGCTTCGCGCCAACTGGTGGTGGCGCTCCGCGATGATAAAGTCTCAAAGGGTCTCTCTGAAGGAAGGCATTGATCCCTCAAGAATGATTCCTTCTCGATTTTACACCGAGTTTACCACTGACAGTTCACCCCGGGTTCATCAAATCGAGTTATGGTAAAATAGTTAAATTGTGATCATCGTGACTATAAGTTCGCATACTGATAATGCCATTTGAATATCAAGTCGATAATTTATTCTCATGCCCCCAATTCTATTCCGAAGCTTCCGGACTTGTTCCGGGGTGATAAACTGGACCCAAAAGAAACGGCGGTGGGGGGGGGGGGGGGGCCCCCCTCTACAATTAGTTTGAAAAATCATGAAATCGGGACGAAAATTTTCATTTTGCCCCCCCCCCCCCGGCCAAAGACCCTGGCTACGCGCCTGACTCGTAAGCTCGCATATACTAGTGCTCATACTCGTAAACTATAGTAGGCTACTCATACCCAGAGAATTTGAAAATCAAGTACTCGTGCTCAGGACTTTGTACTCATACTTGGGGATGTGTACTCATTTATATAAACGTATCAGTCCCTCAAAGGCGTTGGGTCCAGAGACTGCCTGCACTGGCAGGGTCCGGGGGAAAAGCCACAGGAAGTTATGAGGTATTCACAGAATAGAGACCATTAAAATGAATAAAGGATTTGGCTGTCTTCAAATGGGGTTGGAAAGCGCTAAACAGATTACAAAATTCGCAATTTGACTATTTTTTATACTTATAGCCTCACTCGGAAATAGGTAAATTTTATGATCCCGATGGCTTGTTGGTACGGAAAATAATAATGGAGGGTTTGCACCGGGCTGTGGAACATTTAAGACGTTCTTCAGGAAGTAATAATGGGCAAACTATTTTAAACGGATGTGCTCAAGGCGCGCCGAAAAACAAAATTATTTAAAACAGTTTATTGTACTTTTTCCCTTTGTAATGGCAAAATCTTCCATAAAAAAAGAGAAAAAATCTGCAAGATTCCTTCTTTCTCCAGCCGTGTATTCTTTCTTTCATTTTTGTTTATTCTTTTTTTTCGAAGGCTTGAGAAAAGTGTCCCTTTTTATTACTGTGAAATAGATAAGTAGGCTATTCGAAAAATAGGTTACAGTACAATTTTATACGGACGATCAAAGTTTTAGGGTTAGGTAACTTTCCAAATTCAATGAAATGTTATTATATGGGTATTTCATAGGTAGACTTGACAATAGGCGTCAACAGAAACAAAATTCCAGGCAAGAAATTTTCAAAGGAAGCTGAATTCTTGTAAGGTGTGGGGCGAAGCCCTTAAACGGGAACTCGGAAAGGCACGAAATTCTTCTCAAATGTCATGCCATCTGCGGCCATTCTGTACCATATCAACTGCAAATCTTGTGTCCGGTGATTCATGCGTAATTTGAAATGCTAATGAAATATTTTGGCGACTGATAATTGCAAATTTAAATAATAACTTACGGTCTCTCAATGATGAGGGTGGTAGTACAGTAATTGCTGGGGAAAGTGAAAGTGGATAGCAAAAGGCATTGCGAGAGTTTTGGAAATGACAGAAAGTTACGACGAGGCAATTCCACTAAAGTTGTCAACTGGTAATAATTAGACACACACTGGGTATCTTTAAATAGGCGCTCTAACTGAGCGCGCGCGAAGGGCGCCGCAAAATTTTATTGAGTATTTGGATTCCTATAGACCAGTGGTTCCCAACCTTTTTCAGCACACCTCCCCCTTTCACCAAATAGCGTTGGGCAAACGCCTCCCCCCCCCCCCCCCGTCTTACTGTTGCAATAAATGAAACGAAAATTATAATAAAAACACATGGTGAAATAAAGGGGAGGCATACGCATACATTGTATTTACGAACGGGTCCGACACAGGGAAGCAATACAACAGTGCGGGATTCAAAAGCTGACTCTCTTTTGTGATGGTGAATCACAAAGTTGGGGTTAGGGACCGAGAAACTCTTTTGAATTTTACAGATGCCAAGGCCCACAGAAACTTAGTGCATGTGGACAGTTTCCACAATGGCTCCTAATGGGGCACAGGAGCAATGTCTCAATGGGGGAACGGGGGCGAAGCCCCCGGAAGCTCTGGGGTATTACCGAAATTGTCGGCATAAGAATGAGGCACTGTAAGTCAATTTTGACTGTTTTCCGATTACCTAATTCTTTAAATGTTCACTAGAGATCACAGAAATCACCATAGAGCTACTAACGAAGGTTCCTTTGATGTTACAAGGAGCTTTTCTTGTGGGTAGGAGGAAGAAGGATGGTAGGGGTCGCATGGGGCTTTAAAAGAGTATGTCACTCAAGCTGTCCTATACGGGCAAAACTAATGAGAAAGCCGCCATTGGCAAACCGTAAGATTGCATTTTTTTAAAACATTTTAACGTTTTACTTGTGTTTTACTTCATAGTACATTGCAAAAGTTATCTATTATGCTACAGTTATCTGCAATTTTCAATTCTGTCAGTATGTAATGTTGATGGACAGCACGGAAAACCTACATTGAAGGTAAAAGTGGAGGGACATTTTTTTAGCCATGGCCCTTCGCTCACCGCTTTCACCAGGATGCCACTAATAGGAATATGAGGATCCTAGCTGAGAAAATTTTGAAATTAATCACTGTTAGATCCGATTTCGTGAAATATAGCAATACAGATAATTCACAAACTTTTTAGTGCACCTGAGGAGTGAATGTTAGACCTTGACTCGACTTGTTGACGTCATTTATCTCCTTTTTAAGGGAACGATCAGCTAAGGGAAACCTTTTAGGTCCGGTTTAAACTTAGTATCTCATTTCTTTTTTTAAAAAAAAGGGGGGGGGCAATATATGTTCAACTCAGTGAAGAAAATAAAAGCCTATCATCCGCACGGGCGGATTTAGGGGGGGAGGAGGCAGGGGGCCCGCCCCCTTCCAAAAAAAATTTTGAAGATTTTTTCAACTTCATAAAACAAAGGACAAGGCCCATTTACAATGAAATAGGCATATGAGATATGTCAGAGTGAAACTCAAAATTTGTTCATTATTTTCTACCTCAGAAAATAAGTGTTAGGCCTATAGGCCTTAACAACTCTGCTACTGACTTTCAGCTGATAACATTTTGGCTTGTATTGGCCACAATAACTTTCTCTGAGCATCGTAAGGAGTCATGAGCGCTGTATTAATGGATACCGGCTAACTTCAGTCTATTACCGGCCAGGTCCACAACATTGGGAGCGCTTCTACGTACTTGCAAGGGAATTTCAGAATTCTTTAATATTTAGAGGGATATTTTCGACAACATCAGGCTTTTAACTATAACTTGCTGCAATATTACCCTGCAGTGTCTTTTAAGCCTTGTAATTTATTTTAATGGAATGTACTGTGAATTCAGGGTAAAATTTAAAATTCACTAAATTATGAACATTTTCCAGCGATATATGATCAGTTCAAAAATAGATACTAAAGGCATCACCATTTCGTGCATCTAAGCAATCTTAAATTAACAAAAATTTCTCAAAGGGGAGGGGACACCCCCTTTCTTAGACCCCTTTCTTAGACCCCTCCCCCAGAAAAGCATCCAAAAATCAAAATTCACTGAGTTATGAACGGTTTCCAGCCATATATGATCAGTAGTTCAAAAATGAATATCATCACCATTTTGCATCTGAGCAACCTAATTGAAGGCCTCACAACCCCATTAGCGTAATGTTCGTGAGCGTCAAGTGTACCCCCTCAAAAAAGTAATACTATTTGCTCCGGTTTAGACCAAATTTTGTCATGATAACCTGTCCATTGGGTAATAAAACTCCATGAATCTCAAAGAGAACATAAAAAAGTGTAGATGTTGAAAATTTGGGGTGAACTGAAGGTGACTTAGACTGGTTTTTAAATTCATATCAAACAGTGACGTTTTCCGTTATGTTGAAGAGAATTAGGGGTGGGTGTACCCTACCAAAACTTTAACTCCTTCTAGCTCAAAATGTAAACGGTCATGGTATAGAAATTTTGTAGTGCCATGAATGGCAAACTTCTCAGCTTTCATATGAGGGGTAGCTCGAAATAGTTGTGAACTTTGACAAGGCTGCAGCTAGGGGCCTCGAAACGGAGCTAATTTAGTGTGTAAGTCAATGGGAGAATTATTGGGGGTGTGAAGGTTTAACGTCCCAGTTTCCAACCAATTGGTTCAAGTCGAGACGACCACGGCCTTTTTTCCAGTTGTGGCTCACTGGCTTATTTTCCCTACTCCATTGTTTATGCTGAGCACCAAGCACAAAGGCAGTAGGTTCCATTTTTAAAGTCTTTGGTATGACCCGGCCAGGAATTGAACCCTAGACCTTCCGGCTGCAAGCTGAGCAACCTTAAATTAACAACAAAATTCTCAAAGGGGAGGGTACACCCCCTCCCTTAGACCCCTCTCCCCAGGACGGCGATCACTCATCAAATGCTTGGTCCCCTATCAGAATTAGATGGCACTGATCCAGAGGGACACCCGGGCTCTCCTTAGACCCCTCGCCCAGATCGAACTTTTATACAAACCACGATGACCTGGGCCCCCTTTTGCCAAATCCTGGATCCACCACTGATCCGGGCCCATTTTAAGGCGGCCCAAAATGCCCGCAGCAGAAAAAGTGCGGGGCTAAAGTCTCCTCTAACATGACCTTGACCCAGAACTATTTCAAACCAAACCTGGAAAACTTCTTTAGGGTGAAACTGACGCGTATTCTCAAGGTAAGAGGCTGTTTCCACTTTTTACCACTTACAGTACCTTACTTTGAATTAACTATTTTGGCATCTACTATTTTCGGTAGGGTCTCTCTGAAAAAAAAGGGAGTTGGCGAAATTCCTCCACAAAATATAGTCGGGAAGGGGGCACGTTTCCTGTTTTCCACTTGTTGAAGCCACTGCTGGAACCATTGCTTGAACTTTCAGGAAAATAATCGTCCACTTTTAGATGTTTTAGGCTTTGTTCCTGGCATTTTTGTTTTGCGTTGTGGAATACATAATGTACCTTGGCTCGAAGTTCGTGTCGGCCGACGTTCAACGTAAAATGAGAATTAAAAAGTTGCTCCGACTCCGACTCTGATCGCCGACTGACCTGCGGGTAAGATTTCAAATCGGTGCAAACTTTTCATAATTTAGTCTTAGGCCTATAGGAAGAAATGATACGAACAGAAAGAAGACTGAATCGTAGGAGTTAATAATCAAACTTGAACAGGACCTATTACGTTCCTATCCTAGTATATGTCCCTATGCTATTACTCCTGGGCCTAACGTTAGTAACTAAGGAGTATGAATACCCTAACCACAGTATAGACCTTATGCCAAATAGCAGATCGTGAAGCACCATGGGAAGGATAATTCCAAAATGGCGAGCTTGAGCATTGTGACGATCAACCTTCTCCATGGTAACGATCTACTTTTGCCATCTGATCATGGAATAATCATTCCCAGAATGCAGTTTTGAAGCACCCTCTTTCTATTTGGCATAAGGTCTATTGGCAATTGCAATATTGAAGTCTCCTCCAGTCTGGAAAACATTTAGGTTAGGCGGAAGATCTTGGGCGTGGCACTCAAGCGGTCACGCCATATTTCTGGCGTATTTTGTCAGCCTGATTTTTATTTGGTTCACCTAGCCTACGTACAGCAGATAGGCCTATTGGCGTAATGTTTATAGGGGCCTAGCTTGCCTTTCCATTGGCGTAAATCTTCAGCGGCAAAAAAAGGAACTTTTCAGTATGGGGCCTCCTCGAAATTTAACGTTTGCACAAAGTATCAACCGAATATCACAACTAACACCTCCAGTCTGACCAGCTATCGCTGAACCAAGTGGCCTCCAAGAGTAACTGCACCTAGCCCACCTTATCATGTTAGTTCTGAGCATCCTGGGCTTACCACCCTGGAGTCACAGGCGTTCTGATTTATATGTACATAGGCCTACGTAGGCCCCTATATAATACACTATAAATATATGTATACTAACAAGGTAGGTCAATTTTCTGGACGAAGCTTACAACTTGGCCTATTTAACACTCTTACGCTGAGAACCCAATTCTATGACATGACCTGGTTGGACCTACTGAACTTGCACATCATTTTGAAGGTGAAATAAAGAAGAACAGAACTTATTGTTTTTTATGGCTTTTGTATACATAGGGCATCCCTTTTCCACTTGAATGATTCTGGCAACAGAGTAGATACACTACATACGTAAACTGAGGAACTGTGCACAGGCATGTTTGAACACCCAATGGAGGATGTAATCTCTTGTGGTATACTGAAATGGAAAGTGCTACTGTACCGATTCACATGCAGGAGGTTCTAGCTGGGGGGGTGGGGGGGGGTACAATCTCAGCTTTTTTTTTTCTTTCATTATATACACTGGCAGTTGTGCCAAACTTTGTTGTATTACCACCAAGAAATTATTAGGTCATCAGAGGTCAACTAACATATATACTGAGCGAATAAAAGGAAAATGATATAACAAAGAAAATTTGAGGCATCTCAGGTGAGATGTGTCTCATTTATGTGTTGTCCTCAATTATGTCTTTTCAAATATGCATCAATGTTCCAATAATGTTTGTCAAAGAATCAGTTTGAAAGTAGCTTCATGCTTCATTTGAACCAAATGATGTCAAGCAGGGATGTAGCTAGCCAAATTTGAGTGCTGGGTAATTGTCTTATCTGGGGAAAGCACCTCACCCCACCCCATGGCATCTACCAAATTTTTCAGCCATTAATTTTTCATTTTTCCCTCATTTTACTTTAGGGAGTAAATTTAGGGCTAGTTTTAGGTCTCGGTAGGCAGATTTGTGGTGGGCGGGGAGACGTGTGTTTGCCTGGAGTGCTGGGCGGGAATATCGAGTGCTGGGTGTCACCACCCAGCACCGCCCACTGTAGCTACATCCCTGATGTCAAGAAAGGGACATTTTTTGCCAACTTGAAAAACCCAGTAAGCATCATTGTAACCAGTGGGCTCAGGCCATATGGTATGCACTACCAAGCTGACTGTTGGCCATGGGCTCATGGTGTTTATATCTGTTTGCCAAGAAATAACTCTTTCATGCTTAAAAGAAACATTTGAGTCAGGGTGCTGAGTGGGTTTGGTTGGTCAGGACATGAACTGCTTTTGTCTTCTTGGAGATTGAAGATTTTGTATCTGTGAATGTAATTCCACAACCTGTGTGGACAGCCCCTTGCGCTATGATTTCTTTTTTTTTTGGTTAAACACTGGTTTCTGGAGAAATCAGAAGACATGTTTTATGGTAAGCTTTAAGCACAAAAGTTTTAAAGTACCTTTCTAGTTTCTTTCCTTTTACAGCCAAACATTCTTGTGTCATCAATATCCATACAGTCTTTCCTGTAGTCTGATGTAAAAATGGGGGCGACCCCATCCGTACCTCTAGTCGATTTGCCGCAAGATCGGACTTTCTTGATTACTGGAGCAAACACAGGTACCCTACAGTTAAATCAATAAATACATCACAACATTTTGAAGTACAGTACTGATTATGTTTCAGCATTATTCATAGTATATTTGGACATTTTCTACTGTCTGGATCAAATTTTTTGTTTGAAGATACTGTACCAGACAAAAATCTTAAATCATATCAATATATATGTATATATATATGAAAGGATTTTGTCTTTGTGAGATATGCTGTAGGCATTCCCATGTGCTAGTTGATAAGGTTATATTTATATACATAGAAGCTGTGGTCAACATATTCAGTTATGTTGTAGAAGAAACATAGAAGGGCTGTTAGTGAGGTTGTAATGTGACCATTCTTCAAAGCTTCAAAATGTACATCATTAGCAAGGTTCTAGCTACACCAGTGAGCTCCAAGCAGAAGCAAGAAGGACTTCATTGCATGACTGGTACTCAGTTTAAATTTGCAGTTTGCTGATCAGCCTAGACTTGAATGAAAATCATGATATGTGGACATGCAAAACTGCTTGTGTGGGAAATAGTGATAAAAGTATGGGCTTTCCCCAAAATATACAATTTCAGAAAGCCAAGAGGGTCCAGAGGGAATTTCAGCCTATATGGACCCCGCTTTTAAACAGTCCCTGTGTACTATCTATTTGGATGCTTTTCTTTCAAAGTCTCAGTGATGCAGTCTTTATATTTTGACACACTATTAGAAGATCCTAAACTTGGCCTAGCTGGAACTCTGATTATTGACTACATTTGTCCAAACTGTATAAAAAGCTAAATTTCATAGCTGAAATTATGAAAAAAATTGATTTCCTTCCTGGATAGACATTTAATCTCCATTATTGAATTGGTAAAATATTGCTTGTTGTATTGTAAATATACATTGTAGCTGATTCACAACAGAAATACATGGCAATTTTGTTTTCCTGTTGTGATGTGTGTTTTTTAGGAATAGGGTATGAAACAGCCAAGAAGATTGCTCAGTATGGAGGCAGAGTCATCATGGCATGCCGTTCTGAAGAAAAAGCTAATGAGGTATAGTACTGTATATTTTACCAAGTATGGCAGCTAACATCTGATCACTGGCATGACATTACACAAATAGTACAAATATGTCTAGGGCCAATGATTTTCTGCTTCACAAATCACAAAATTCCGTTTTAACTTTTGAAATTCCCCCAAATTCCTTTTCAAGCATAACCGCTTTCCGTGATTTTTGGATTTTGGAGTAATTATGTTTAAAACAAGTCCAAAACTTGTCTGGTTATGATCCTGAAGGCAGCAAACACTTGTAACACACAAACGACCTAGCCTAACACACTATAGCATAGGCAAACTGGAGTCTATAAAATTTTGCCGATTTTTGTAAGTGTCCTGCTTGTTTTCTAATCCTAACTTCAATTTGTTTTGATGATTTTAAGGTGAATTTACCACCATTTTAGATGGTAAAATGTCTGTGTATTCCTTTGGTATATACAGGCACTAATTTGGCATAGTTTTGAAGAAAAATAACTCAGTTTATTGTCAAAACTTTACATGCATTTTGAGCCTGATAATTTTTGCTAAATTCCGTAAAATTCCTTGCAGATAAAGTAAATTCTGTGTTTTTCTGCATTTTTCCATGATCGCAGAAAATCATTGGCCCTATATGTCCTTACTCCATAGGGACCCTAAAGGAAATAAACATTTCTCTAAGGATTTCTGGGCTACCCATGTTACTGCTGTATGTTTTGTACTTTTTCTCATACATCTTTTATTGTCTATGTGCATACATTTATACATCTACTGTAACTTCTAACTCTATTAGACTGCATCAGTTGCATTCTAGCCAGTGTGCATCAGGCTGAAGAGCTTTGACATCTGTTCATATTTCTCACAGTATGCTTTTGAAACAAACAACTTATGCCAAGTTCTGAGCTGTATTCTTTCTCATGCTATTATGCTGCCAGCTTGGTAAACAGTGTGGTAGTGACTTAACTACTGTAGGTAATAAGTGATAAGAGGCATCACCTTAAATCTGGGGAGAAAAGTGATAGTCTGCATTGTTATTAATTGACTACTAGAGTCTTTCTGCCCTTTTGTTTAGAAGATGGGATGTCTGAGTCTAAGATATGGGGGGGGGGGGGGGGGGAGCATGCAGCTGTTTGAATATGCTAGCTACAAAAAAGAGATATGTTCATTTTTTCTCAGGACTGGATGTTACTTGCAGAACTGTTGCAGTTATTTTTAAAAGACTAGCAACATAAACCTTAAGCAATTACAATCATGCTGACATTCATTTGTCATCCTATTTCTCTGCTTTAATGGATTACTTGAACATATCATTTGCCCTCAAAGGAAAAGTGACTTCTTTAAGTGTTTGGAACTTACATAGCCATGTCACACCATATGCACAGGTCCCCCAACAGTCAGCTAGTGCATGCTCATATGATTCAGAGCTGATGATGACAAAAAAGTACCCCCTCAATAAATGGAAGGGTCCATGTGGGAAGCGATTTCCTATGTGGGAACTATTTCCTATGTGGGAACTATTTCCTACAGGAAAATATTTCCTACGTGCCCAAAATCCTACATAAATCCTACATACTGATTTCCTGTAGGAAATATGTTAGGAATTTTTGTAAGGGGAGGGTGAGGGGATGAGGTATTGTGGGTGGACAATAGACCTTTTTCCAAATAGCAGTCACAAAGGATTGTGGGATAGTTTTTGTGTGCTTTTATTTTTGTCAAAGGCATTTTACTGTGGATAATAATGATGCACACCAAAATGCTATCCCACAATCCTTTGTAATTGCTATTTGGAAAAGGGTCTGTTGTGACTACTTGTTCATCACTTACCTTGCATAGTGCAGTGATGTCAAATTGTTTTTGACAGTTCACACACCAATGATTATGATGTTTATCATATGTCATGGGCTTTTCTTGTTTCTTGACAGGCCATTGAAAGGATGACACAAGAAACACAGACTGAATTTGCAGAGATGAAGGAAAAGGTAGGGAAGACCTACAGTATTCCTATGAAATGTGGAAAGGGGGCTAGAACAGGGACAAGGGTGGGAGTACGTTTTCCCCTAGTCTACATCCATCATAGTATTCTCAAGTGATTAATTGCAGTAGTGATGTTTCTAGCAGTTTACTGTCATCCAGATTTGGGACAACTCCTTTTAAGACAATTATTACCTGGACAACATCCCCCCTGGTCAATTTTATTGGACAGTTTCCATCCTAGACAATTCCAGACCAAGACATTTACCCCTCACCCTCAGACTGCTTCCCCATCTAGAAAAGTTAGGACTTGTCCAGAGTGGGAATTGAAGATTATTTTGCCACGTTTTGAGTGAAGAGTAGTCCCATTATTAACTTGTCCAACGGCTTAGAATTTGCCACATGTATCACATGGTTAACATGTTTTTCCATAACTTCTTTTTGATGTACTGCAGTCACCCTTTATTAACTTTAGAAAGGCACTTTTGATATCATGGAAACTTTTTTGATGCTACTTCTGAAAGTATCTATGTTTTTGGTACTGTAGCTTATTGGACTCCAACTGCTTTGAATAATCCTCCTACTATAGCAGCTTTTCTTTGTTTGTCTATCATTTATGCAAGTGTATCCTGTGCACTTTCCCTGTATGTCAGTAACAATAAGACCAGTTGACTGACCAGAATGTTTGGGTAGAATGTGTGGTCAGTGGAGTTAATACTTAAATGTCCACCTGTGTTAGCTAGCAGTACTCCTGGCTCTAGAATTACAACAGTTGGGATTAATTTAAGAATTTATTTTTGTGCTTGTTTGCCAAATTTGCAGTTAATTTCCATGTGTTTTGTCCTCAGAATGCTCAGGATTCCCACAGTGAGACCAAAGAAGCACCCTCACTGAATGTACAGTATATGCACCTTGATTTATCAAAGCTGCAGTCAACAATGGATTTCATCAACAGATATAGAGAGAGTGGTTTGCCGATCCATGTTCTCATTTGTAATGCTGGAATGTTAACTGATAAGAAAGGTAGGCAAAGATTTAAGATGTGTTGTTTAGCCTTGTCAAAACTCTCTAGACTTGTGAGACCAGCCTAGAATGGAAAAAAGCTTTTGGATTGGTTTCAGTCAGGGAAAAATAAAGGCAATGAAAAAACTTGAGCAAAGAAAGAGAAACACAAAATATCAAACATTAACAAATAACATAAAAAATTAACAAATTTTTGAAAAAGATCAAATTGCTTAATCACTTGATGCAAATTTGATAGAGGATAAGGGAGCAGTTGCATAGTAAAGAGTTGCTGACATAACTGCAAATAAATTTGGAAAGTTGTAAAATATTTCTCTTGCCTTATTCTGTATGTACCATAAACTACTTTGGACATACTTTTCAAATTGAACTCCTTTTGTTTTTAAAGCTAAAAGAAAGGTAGCTTAAGCAAAAATTTATTGTGATTTGTGAAAGAGGAATTGAAGCACTGTGATGAAATTTTCATTCAGTTTCTACGTGTTATTCTTGAGATATAAGCAGATGAAGTTAATTTATTTGTGACCTAAAGTGAACTTGAATCAAGCAAGAGTGACATCATCTCACATTAATAAGCAATGTTTTGTTTTCTTTGCATTTCAATTCATCATTTGACCTTGGAATAGATAGATACATGAGCTTCCCATATAGACTGTAAAGTTTGTAAAAAATCCCATGCTTGACATTCAGTCACAGTACAAAAACTTGAGATTGTGGAGGAGAAAATTGCTTGAAAAGTGTAAAGAAAAGCAAAACAGTGTCTGTTAATGTGAGATCCTGTTGTCATGTGTGCTTTCCTCAAGTTCACTGTGGCCTAAAAATGCCATAAGTCATTGACTTACGTTTCAAGAACACTCATCCAATTTGGTTGCAAATTTTGTCAGATTGCAATAATTGATCACCACCAAGGCTTAAGCCAGAGAGCAGTCCAGGAGTCATTTGGACTCCCAAAATTTTGCATTGCCCCATATGTATAATACATTTTAATACACAAACTTGACTAGAATTTACTGTTTGGACTCCCTGATCTCACCATGCTGGCTAAAGCCCTGATCACCACCCTAACATATCAAAACTAAATTTAAGTGTATGCCCTGCCTTTAACAAGATTAATTCTTGACCTCAGAGCAACATCATAGTAACATAATTTTGGTAGTAATGGTGGCACATACTGAAAACAAAGATACATGCAAGTTGTTCTTCTCACAGTAACTGCCCTAGGAGGAGCAGTTGGTGGGGAAATTTACCTGTAAAACAACAACTCTGAGTTCAAGAATGCAGAAAGATATTACTTTTCTTCTTCTTGTATGCAGGGCTTGCTTTATAACCCTTCTTGTCATAATACTATGAACTGCAGCATTTCATGTAACTGTCAAAGCTCTGCAGCTTTCAGTGGGCAGGGTCCACTAGACTGAAGGTTCCTTCGAAAAAAGGTTCACTACAGGTCTAAGGTCTGGCATCACTAATACTTCCACTAAAATTGTAATTTATAGGCCATAGACTTCCCCCTGCATTTGTAGTTGCTTAATAGCATTGTAAAATAAGTGCCCTTCAAGCCTAATTTATTAGTTTTATTGTTGTTGGTGGTGTTGGTGTTGGTGGGGGTGGTGGTGGTGGTGGTGGTGTTGCATTAGAGATTGCTATTGTGGTCGTGGTTATTAGCTCTAACCCTAATCTTAACCTTTTAACCCTAATCCTCAACCTATTCCTAACCCTGACCCTTAGTCTATTTCTTAACCTAATCCAAACCCTAAGGCTAAGCTATATCACGGGGTTGGTCTTTTTCAAAGGCATGCAACATTATCTAGTGGTTCGAAACTATTCAGTGTGAGGCACCTGTCTTTCTTTAACTCTGAAGAAAATTAATTCTTAGTGAAAACCAATAATAATATTAAAGTGTACAAACTGTTCAACAAATCTATTACTATAGGCTGTCATGCAAATATAGTATTGTACTCTGTAGTTGGAAATACACCAGTATAATGGCAGTCATCATTTATAAGGTTGTGATTAGATTATAGAGCTACACACATGACAGAGTTGAATTTGTACTGAGTATAAAAATTGCCTTCAAAGCATGGTTGACGCGTGGTAAGTTTATGCATTAGCCCAAAATTTGCTTTGATCCATACAAATGTAGGTTTTCTTCAGGTTTTTTTTTCTTTGCTCGTGGGGTGTGCTGTCACAAAGCCCACCAGGGTTCTTAGTATGCTTCCCTTTTCAAAACATTTAAATCTACCCAAAACTAGGTCTTTAGAGTGATATTAGATTTATACCAGTTTCTCCATAAAGTCAGCTGTTCGTAAAGTTGTGTCCTTGGGACATAGACATTCAGGAGACTGCAAAAGTGGAAATGGCACCTGAACTTAAATTGCAGTAATTTAAAACATGCATGGCTGAGAATGCTCAAATTAGTACTTTCATACCAAGTCATACACTGAACTGGTCTTATCTTAGGTTGGGCTGATTTCTGGCCTACTTGTAATATTACAAGTAGGCCAGAAATCAGCCCAATCTAAGACAAGACCAGCCAAGTCATCTTTTGATTTTGTATCGAATGCCGCAGTCTAGTGTGATTCCATGCCCCCCCCCCTTTTCAATCATTATTAGCATGTGTTGGACTTGCTTGTTGATTGCTAGGACCTTTCCCCATCCACCATTCCAGTCACTACATTAGTATGATAATGACATAGTCTGTAAGTCTCAAAACTGTAAGAGGAGTTCAGTCGTTGACTTCAGTACCTCATATTGAAAATCGTGTAGAAATAATATGTAGTAGATTCCACATGTTGAGAAGTCTCAGTAAGATATATAAACTGAAATGGCATATTGTGGTGATTGATGGTTTTATTCCCAATATTAGATGTGTACTGCATCAACCACCAGATTATGTCATTACAGTTTATCTTACTAAAGGTAACTACAGTATTTTAAATGCAACCACTACTGCACTTCATCATTTCTCTTCATTTTTCCAACTCTCTGAGTCCTTTTTCTCCCCTTAAACATAAGATATAAACCCATTTGGATGGAGTTCTCATGGTGTTCAATTACATGTCATATGCTGAACTTTTATATTCATAAAATCATACATGAGTGAGCACCAGCTGACACTTTCTTTCATGTGTAAAGTATTTCATCTCCTACCTACACGATACAAGTGGATTACTGACTTCTGCAAACCTTACTACCATTACAGTGGCTATAACCAAAGGCGTAGGAAGGAGGTGGGTAGAAAGGGAGGGGCTAAAGCTGCAAAGTCAAATACGTGGTGGGGCAGAAGCACAATTGAAGAATGATAACCCCTTATTTATTCTATCTGTAAAAAATGTCAAAAAGTTTGCAGTAATTTTCTTCTTAAAATTTGCCTGATATGTTGCACCAAATTGCATCTATAAGGACCCTCAAATATTCAACCCTTGCCGTTACACCCCTCACCCAGGATGGGGTCTAAATTCTAAAACAACTTAAAGTGGGTATGACACGGCCAAAGTACGTTTCTCAGTAAATATTCTTTGGATACAGCTTGAAATAAAGCGAATGTTTTCCCGACTAAGCTACGCCCATAAACACAGTAATACGACCTTGTGAATTCCCAATTACAGGCCAGAATCAGCCCATCTGAAATCCGAAAGCGAAAAAACGTTTGTGAGCGCGTCTCGAGATCGTGACGTCATTGGAGGCACGCTTAGTAACACTATACCTGGCAGCTCACCCATCATTCTACACATCGAATCATGTGCATGCTAACTCGTGTTAGCGGGTACATCATTTCAAACACCTGTGCTACGATACTACAGCAGCGCGCGTGACCAGTGACCACATTGTAAACTATGCGTCGCTGCGCGGTGACTGCTTACCGTTCGCAACGGTACTGAACAGCCCACTGAGTAAAGGCACGCTTGGACTGTCCATACATGCTCATTGCTGTCCTGTAGAGCCCGAACCGCATCCTTTTTGCACAAAAACAAAGCTGTTCATTATATGCAGGGAAGCTAAAACACGGGGGCATATGCACGCTAACATATTGGCCAATGATATGCTTTGAAGCCCCAACATGGTCCTCGCTTTGTGCTCTGTATGTTGGGCGGGTATTGTGACGTAATCCATTTTATGAAGTTGCTAAGATGTGATAACTTTATCGAGCGTTATATTAGTTCCACATCTAGATGCGCGTCCTTAATAGCGCAGTGTTTGTGCCTCCAATTGCGTCATAAAAGTCATGTGACCTGTTGCGGCATTTTTCGAAAAGGATTTTGAACGTTTTTCTTCAAATTTCATTTATGACGAATGGTACCGGTTTTAGCTGTGTGTGAGATTATATTTATAGAATACTGCATTCATTGTTGCAATACACAAAAGTTGTTTTGGCCGTGTCATGCCCTCTTTAACATCCACCCTCCTCTCCCCCTCCACTCACTTCCCCTTTCCAGCCAAGAAAACCTTCCTATGTAGCCAAAGTGTTTTAAATAAGTAAGTTTCATAATTATGATGGTACTTTTGAAAACATAAATAACAACTCAGTTACATTTTTAAATGCCATACTGTAGATGGCACACCTTTGTTAGCTTAAATTTTGCTTCTCAGAAATTGTCCTCAGCTGGTCCTGATTGATTTTGTGATGTTGCACAATTGGTCAGTAAGCCTTGTAAAGTGTGTTTATGCACTTACAATACATTTGTACACCAGAAGAAAAGGGTATTCCCCATTATGTGTAGGTGCTACTGTTTGGGCAGTGTGCTACATTTTTCTGTTTGTAGCATCTCTGTGTGAAACACTAGTTTCCTTAAAGTTGGTTTTAACAACAAAGAAGATAAGTTTTTGGAAGTAAATTGTAAGTTTCTGATCTTGCCTATTAGCATTACTGTACAAATTCCCTGGAGGCACCTTCTGTGTGTAACCATGCATTTTATGTAACAGACAATACTTGTTTTAAACACAAGATGCACATCTGGAGGATCAAAGGTCATATACATAGGGATAACAGTGTAATAGTCCATATGCCAATAATAAGCAGAGTACAAAGAGTCTTGTATTTTTAAGTTTATCAGAACTGTATCATCAACATAACATGGAGGGCAGTGTAAATTACAACATGCATTTAAAATAATGTACAGAACAATGGTAATTTAATTGAAAAATGGTCGAATATCAGTCATTTTCATATTATTGTGCAGTGTAAAGTTTTGTTCTTACTCCCTGCTTTTACAGTTGCTCACGTCATGTTACCATAGCAACCCTCTCTTGCAAGCCATCTGCACTATTAAGTCCTATGGTATAAATGCATATTAGAAGCATGCTGCATCGTGAATATGCTGGTGTATTTATAAAAGGGGTAAGTGCTTGCTATATCAGTTGTCATGCTACTACATCTCATATTTGCTTTATCTGTGCTGTACACCTGTAAACAGAAGGTAAAGCTAAAATGTACATTGATATGTTAAACTAAAAGAATTGAGTCAAAAATGCTAAAATTTGCAGAATATATTGGAAATTATCACATTGTTAACCCAAAGTGAACTTGAAGCAGCTTGTTCACTGCCTTTTTCCTGTGCTATCATGTGAATGGTACCTTAAGACTGGTCAGCAGAGCAACATAGCATATATTGAGGAACGTGACAGAGAGTAAAACCTTATAAATATCACTTCCAAGGGCAGTTGGAATGCAAGAGAGACGAGAATTTTTCAATCTTAAAGCATTCCATACGGACAAATGTCCGTGTCTGTTTCAGTGTCAATGTAATGGATTGAAATATAAAGATATTAAACGATTGCTCATCAGTGTACAGAGATGAAATTACTCCTGCCTACTTTAAGTTCACATTTGTAACATGTGTATCAACTTCACTTGCTAATATCTCAACTGAGAACCACACATGAGTTTTGAATGAAATTTCACCAGAACTCTTAGATTCAGTTCAACATTTTTAAATCTTTCCTTTAATTACAAAAAAGAAATACTCTTTTCAAACTTCATAGTGAATTCCTGTGACAAAGGCACAACTTTCCATCAAACAAGAAAAATGGGTGATACTGCATAATGCAATATGCAGCATAATATGAGGATAAAAACCACTCACCTTAAACTTTTTGTGTGTTTTTGGGGATAAAAAGAATTAAGAAATTGGTCAGGACCCTATGATGCAAAATATAATCTTTAATGCATTTGAGCATCTTGTCATTAGTGCGGTGCCGTGCCTGGCAAGCTGGCAGGCATGTGCACAGGTCGTCTGACTATCATCCACGAAACTGAACTGCAGTTTAGAAAGGTTAATTGAGAAGCTTTGCGTAATTGTATAATGATAGTGTAGTATGCTTACGGTATAACTTGTTCAATAGTAACAGAAGCAGTGGTGTAACACATTTACATGATTTTATATGGAAGTGCTCATATAGAAAAAGAAGTTCACGTTTTTTGTGACATCTCGAAGATATGTAGCAGGCCATGTACGTGTAACAGGGCTGAAAGATTCAGTAAAACCTGTGTGATGTGTAGCCAATAACACTTATAACAAACAACATGAGTATAGCAAGATCATACGCTGCAAGGGTAAATACTCTTTTAGGTCACTTAAAGTGAATAAAGTCTGCTCTATATCTTTAAATAGCAAGTCAGAACCTGAATCTTTTTAATCAGAATGTAAAGTAAAACAGACAAAATAAAAGAGTATTTCAATTATCTTTCTCCATAGTGATCACAGAGGATGGGTTTGAGACTATTTTCCAGGTCAACTATCTCTCTCATTTCCTCCTGACCCTTCATCTTCTGCCTCTCATAAAGCAGAGTGGCCCTAACTGCCGTATCATCAACATTGCATCCAAAGCTCACTTTCTCTCCGAAGTAAATTTAGACAATATTCAATCCCAGAAGCATTTCACTGCTACAAAGTGCTATGGCAACTCTAAATTATACCAGGTGAGTTGGTATTCAGATGAGTGGGTACCTGTATGAAAGGTTCAACTCTGCCAGTTTTTGAGGACCTGTCATGTTTACTTATCTGCATTCTTGGAAGAATGGAAATGTGGTTTATATTTGCTGAAGGCATCTAAATTGGCAGTTTCTGCCACTTGCTTAAAATGCTTAAATGCCTTGAAGGAGAGCTCCAAGCTGAAATAAATATCCACATGTACTTTTTATGAATACATGAAACGTGCTGTTAACTTGTATACTTGTTACTGTTAGACGGACACAAGAAATTGTTCAACAGATTTCCAGCCTGATAGTCTTACTTTTTCCATTTGAAATTTGATGAGCATGCAAATTAGAGAACAGAACATTTTACCTTGTTCATGCCAGAATATGACATTGCAGGGTTTCCGCCAAAGGGGGGAAAGGGGGGGATTTGTCCCCCCCTTTCCAGAAGAAGGTGGGTAAAATCCCCCCCTTTTTATTTCCATAAAAATTAAAAAAATTGTCCATATCTTGGTTTCTTACTTAAGAAGAGGACACCTTTGCAGCAATGTTTGGACTTTCATAAGTAAATGGCCTTTAAAACCCTTCAAAATGCACCTTATAGGGGTCTTGAAGCAAGCTTTTGTACCCCTGAACCCACTTGTAACTTTAGCCAGGGACAGCATCAATTTGGACTAGGGGTTTAGGAGCAATTAATCCCCCCCTTTTTTGCATTTCTGGCGGAATCCCTGCATTGTCAACAACTGTCAGTTTAACTGAAAATAAAACAACTTTTTTATGTTCTTTCCATCATAGCAGCGGTATGGAGAAGATCAATGAGACTGGGACTTAACAAATTGTTCCAAAAATTCACCCACAGAGAAGAGAATCAATATGCCACATTGAGAAATATCATGTTGAAAAGATGTATGAATGTCGTCTGTGTCAAATTTTCTAGTTACTAACAAGCAGTGAAATCTCCTGGCATTTTTAAGTTCATTGTATTTTCACAGTTGTAGCAAATAGTGATCTGAAATTTAACAACACCGTAAAGTAATTGTTTTATATGCTTTGAATTTCCTTTTTGTCTTCCCTGCAGATTATGAGTATGTACCAGCTAGCAAAGAGACTAGACAAAAATGCAGTCTCTGTATTCTCTGTCCACCCTGGATTTGTTAAGACCAACATGCTGAATTATGAAACAACCTTCTTCAACGACCTCATGACTAGTGCTGCTGTTCGTATGGGTAAGATGCTGGGAAAGCATTGAATTATGTTTGTGTATTTTTTCTGTAAATTTGACCCTTTACTGACCTTTTTCAAAATAATAATTCCAAAGGATTATGGGAAAGTTATGGTGTGTGCCATTTTTCCAATGACATTTAACTGTGACCAAAAACAAAGGGTACCAAAGCTCTGTCCCATAATCCTTTGTAATTGCTGTTTGGAAAAGGGTCTTTAGTATCGATGTGTTGGTAGATTTACGTGCTTGTTTTGTCTTTGCTTTAGTGTCAGGAACACAGACTTCTTTTGTATATGGACAGAGCATATTGCACTGGCGTCCTATGCATAAATTGTCGCCACCGTGTACGTACACGAGTAGGCTAACCAATATGGCTGCCTGCTATAGTCTTGTGTGTAAAAGTTTGGACTTACTCAAGTGGCTTAGTATCGACAGATTGTGTGAGAAACTAATATTTTCAAAAGAATGCAAGCTCAGGTCAAATTCAACAAATAGAATGAAGGACTGTGGTATTGTTCTTCCATTCACGTTTATATTTTGTCTGAAATGTTGCAGATTCATCGTTGAATTGGGCAAATGGTAGTAGTCCAGCGGCCATCTTGGTAAGCCTAAATTTGTTCGAACGGTGGCGGCGGTATTTGTCCATATATATGAGAAGTCCGTGGTCAGTAATCGTCTCATCAAATAATTAGTATTTGTCATTAAAAGTGTTAGCTCTAATTAATATCTGTCATTTGGCAAGCATCAATTCTATATTTACACAGAAATGAATGTTGCACTGTATTCCCTTTCATGATCTAGCTCTGACTGAAATGACGTCTCCGTTTACATGCACACAGTCCCAAGCTTTGCCTTAAAATTGTCAATGTTTGGCATGATGCTTAGACCTTATGCCTGCAAAGTAAATATTTTTCTGCAGGCAAAATTAACAGACTGTTGTCTGTTGGTTACATTTGCAGGCAAAATGTATTGTTGTACATGCATCTCACAAACTGCAAGATTTAGGTTGCACTATTGTATCTCATTTGAGATGGAGTTGTCATCTGTTATATATATATTAAGTAGCTCCTTGATCCATTAATTGCAATTATCACAATTAAAAGGCAGTGGCTAATGGACTACAGCAGGGTCCTCAAGTATTTTAGGCTACAGGACACTTTTAGTTAAGTTTTTCTTTCAATTTATCGTAGTATCCAGGGCTTTGTACACTACAGCTTTTCTTATAAAAAATTTCAGCTCCCCAAATCTTCCACAGCCATTTTTGTGTAAAAATTTAATGCAGTGGTCACCTGAGAACCTAAGGAATACAGTATTTTGTTTCAGCTCCTAGCAATTACTGTAGCTCCTTTTCATTCTTGCTGTTACTCTACATCAAGTACAGATACTACTGTCTGCCGAAGTATGATGATATACTTCAGTAGTAAATAATCACATGGTCAGTCATGGTAGGGAACACACTGTATCACATTGCACACACACTGGATGAAAGGTGAATTCATATCTGGATGCACAACTTCTTTCTGGTACATGGTTGGTCTTCTAGTGTAACACTCAGTCAGTCTCCCCTCCCACCTTAAAAATATCTTGAATCACCATGGATTTTGTCTGATTTTGAATATTTATGAGTTTTGAAGTTTTATTCAATCTATATAGTAGCAGGTGACAAAGTGGCATTACAATTTGATCATCAAAACTGCCTAGTTGGGTTGAGGGTTGAAATTTAAAAATTTTCTGTTGCTTGCTAACATTTGCTTGTGCCTTAAGTTCTGTCTAGCTACAATTCACTCAAAGATTTCTATTGTACTTGCTGAAAAATGCCAGTTAATGTGTAAATGTACACCATGACTTCACTAGCATCTGTATGATACTAATATTTGTGGATCACTATGGCAGGGATACTGATGTGCTTCATTTGTAGCCTAGCCTGTGTGTATTAAAGGGGAGCAATAGTAACCTGGAGTCTTCATGTTCTTGACACACTGGCAAGACTGGTGCAAGGAATTTTAGCATATTTAGAAGCTAGTCTATGGGCTTTACTTTCTACCAGTCAGAATCCACCATTCTGTCACATGTCCCAGTTGGCTATCGCAACTTTCCCCAGACTTCCTGTTTCTTGAAACAATAAAAAATTAGACCAAAATTATAACATATCATTAAATTTGCCATCAATAATGGTCAGTGGTCTACATGCCCTACATAAATGTAAATGTATGCATATGTGTTAAGGCAAAATCCCCCTTTCTGTAACAGAAGAACCTCATATGGGAAGGGATAACCAGTATGTGGGATTTATGCAGGAATTTTCCCCATGTGGGAAAAATTTCCCATAAAACATGCCCAAAATTCTACATAAATCTCATATGCTGATTTCCTATAGGAAATAAGTGGGATGTTTTGTAAAATGATTATTCTGTCAGTGGATCTGGAAGTTAAAAGACCTTTGAGCCTTGAGAATCAAAAGGACTAAAAAAAAAAAATTATGTGAAAACATGTTTGTATTAAAGAAAAATCATGAAATAACAACAGTGTACTAAACAGTGTTTTTCATGTTTAAGGTTTGGCCCGAAAGCCCACGACTGGAGCCATTGGACCATTAATAGCAGCACTGGATCCCAGTTTTAATGGGCAAACTGCTGTGTACTTTTCTGAAGAAAGACCAAAAAATCCATTTGCAATAGCAAGGTATGTAAAACTGTGTATAACTAGTATGGAATGGTAAACATCATGTGTATGGGCTGAAACAGTGTACCAAGTTAATGATAAAGGATGGTTTATTCTGGCAAGCAGGTTGAGACAAACTTATGAGACTGATTGAGAACAGTACGTTGATACTGAAGTTGTTTGTCTGGTTTCCTGAAATGGAAACTTATAACATTGCAAAATGATAGTGGATTTGTTACTGTTATTGGCACCAGGACACTGGTTAGCACTTTCACCATCATGTAATACTAGAAGGGTTTAATCTTGAATTTAATTTTGATAACACTAGTTAATCTTAGTTTTGGGTTAAATTTGCATTCAGTATCTATTTGTGGTTCATGAGATATTAGCAGATGTTGTTTTCACATTTTTAAGCCAAAGTGAACTAGAAATAAGCACATGTGTCGTCATAACCTCACATTACTCATCTCTGTATCACTGTTATGTTTTCTTTAAACTTAACATTTAATTTGCTCCTCTATTATCTCATGCTTTCCTACAGAGAATGCTTTTGAGGTATGGAAATGTTACAAACTGGTATCACTCAAGGGAATAACCCTACCTCTTTAAAGGTCAAAACAATAGTTTACAAAACTAAGACAAAAAAGCATTGCTTACATCAATGTGAGGATAGGAATCACTACTGTTTGCTTCAAGTTCACACAAGGCTACAAATGTTGTAACTCCCTCTGCTAATTGCAAACAGAATAAAGGAATGGGCATCACAATTTCACCAGAATGAATAGATTTAATTTGTTTTTCACATATGAAAGATCTAGTCTATTATATTAACAGTACTACAGAATACATTAAGGCAAGCACATATTCCTGGAATGAGATCACTTTTCTCAAAATTTGCTGATTATAACATGTCAGCAACAACAGCCATCATACAAGAGTAATATCACATTTGAAAGAAGAAACAATGTCTACCATTCATGATAGCAGCCTAGGCTGATTTACATTTTACTTTACTGATATCAGTGTACAGATACGCCAAGAATAAGTGTGCGTGTTCGCTTCGGTCACGCTCCGGTCTATTCAGTGTACAATAGAACCGCTAGGTACCTCGCTCTTTCAATGCGGATTATCGGCAACATGGTAAACCGAGGTGCCTTTGTGCCAGTGTAAACAGAAGTCCCATTGTGTGTCCGTAATTCGCTGTAGCAAGAAATCTTCTCTTGTGTGGAAAAGCAATTCTCAATTTCCTGTGAAAGCCTGCCTGCACACAGTCGTACGTTCTGATTGAATACAGTACGTATACGCTTGCGACCATCCGCAAATCCCCCCGAACGCTTTCCGTGTTGGAACGATTTTTTTTTGAAGTTCGAAAAAGTTTTCGAACGTTCCGAAAAATTGTCCCTAACATGACCTTTGAAAATTATATTATTTAGCGTGAAACTTCATGAGTCTTTTATATATACAAAGTAAAGTAAAGGGAAGGGCCGCAGTTTACTTTGAATTTCCCTTTGCAATGATGAATAAATTTCATAAGTTTAGAAAGAAATACCTAGAACTTCCCAAAGTTTCGTACCTTCCGTCAAAAAGATTGCGTTCAGAAAAATTCTTGCGCGTTTGCAAATTCTTTCCGTAACTGAGTTTTTGTCACGATAAACTGTTCTCCTATCACCATATAACTTATATCGCTCAATAGAGCGATATTGACTTGAAAATCAGTCCGAGTTTTGTACTCCGATAAAAGTTGTTTGTCGATGTGACGTCATGAAATAATTAGTTTACATTTCATTTTCGTAGTCCTCTGATATCATGCATTTACACAGGTTGGCAGATTTTTGGCGGTTTCTGACCAGAGATGGAGAAGATTTTAACTAAAACTCATGAAAATCGGGACATAATCCTATCCGAAATCACTGTAGTGTGACCCGCGTTCTAGTCTGAAACTTCATGAGTATGGAAAAAAGGAGGGCCGCAATTTGCTTTCGAATTTCTCTTTGCAATTATGAATACATTTCGTAAGTTTGGAAAGAAAAAGATCTGGTTGAACGTTCCAAATCTTTTCGTACATATTCCCACATGTTCGGAAATATTGTTGCGTGTTTGCGAATCCTTCCCGTAACGGAACAATTTTTTTTTTTTCAAACCTTATATTTTTTTTTTTTTTTTTTGCACATTCCAAAAAAAAAAAATCAATTGCGTGACCTTTGAAAATTATATCTGTTAGCCTGAATTCCTGAAACTTTTTGAGTCTTTCATATACAAAGGAAGAAAAAGGGAGGGCCGCCAAGTCCATAAAATTGAACCATTCTGTTTTCTACCAAAAAAATAATCAGGGAGAATGCCATTGCAATAGTATCACAGCTTACTTCCTGCATCCTCCGATGTTCCGGTAAAATACAAAGGCCTTGCCGCATTTTATTTTTCATTCACATAGAATATGTACCCTCTACTCAGCAATTGCTAAAATTTCAAATCTTACCTACAAGGGTAAAACCGTTGAAGTCCGATTCCTTAATAGAAAAAAATTAATCCAATTATAGTCCATTCAGTGGGAGAGAATGAAGATGAAAATGTCAGAATGTAAGACAGTACATTCCCCTACCATTCTTTGCCCAGATCTCGGTAAAATTTACCAGCTAACACGATCCCGAATTTTAACACGGCCCTTGGGGAACCGTATAACATTGTCATTTAGTACTGTCACACGCTGTATAGCCTACGCATATTTGCTTGGGCCTAAAACTGCACCGCGCTAATATGAACATAGGGCCCAGCCCCATGTTTCACGCTATTATTATGAGAGCCACCTCAAATACCTTGGGAAAATCAAATGCAGCTAGCTGCCTTAATTACGTGAAATATCCAATCGCTGCTATGGGTTTTGATACTCATTCATTCATAAGGGCCACCGCCCATTTTTGCGTAACCTTTTTTGGAAGTCGTAGCCCATTTGGTTGTCCTTAACAGTTATGTGACGTCACACATCTCTCCGGATGTTTTTCAAACTTATGCAGACGGCGCCATCTTGTTTTTCAAAAATAAGCGATATTTCGCTCGATACTAAACTCTTACCGAAAACTTTTCACAAGATCGGACTTCTTCTACACCCATGAATAAGATAAGGTACAAAATTTAGCTTGTAAAGGTTGATTTTGCTGAAAATCTGCATACTGATTTTGGCCAGGCTATGACAGCATGTTCGCAACGCACGTAGAGCGACACGATACCCATGTGATATTTACTTCGTTAGGTTATGCACTGTACATTACACCACTATCAGGCCTACACGCGGAAGCGACAGTACTGAGTGCTGTATGTTTTCAAGAGGTGGGTGTTGCCCAGTAGGGCGGGATTTAGCAGTTGTTCGTTTACGGTAAACCTTCACGTGGATTGGTAGCAGCCAATGGAAATTGTACACGGGTTAATCCGTGAAAAATAGCTGATAGTCCAATAATGTCACTAGCAAAGGAATGTACAGAACGTTGTATGCAAATAAGCTGGGGCCCTTGCAAGGTGCCTGGGAAATTCTTGAGTCGAACTGCGAAGGTTTTCTCATGGAATTTAACACACTAATGCATTACTGTGTCTGTGGTCTACATTTGCTATGTAGCAGCGAGCTAGCCAGGAAGGGAAAGCGAATATGTGTGCTGCATGGGGCTATCAAATGAAAGATACGTAGTACAACGATGGGCTGAAAAATAAGACAGTGCAGTGGGTTTTAGTTTCATTAAAATGCAAGTCTACTGATTATCTATTAAAGGGTCATGCGGCACCGTATTGCTACTGAAAATTATTTGCCGTTCTTTGAACGTAAAGGTATGGAATATTTCATCCATGGCCGTTTAAAAGACACTGACACATCGCTTTTTTATATGCTCTCAAGACAAATAAATATACGGAGGAAAGCGTCACTCGTTTCACCAACTAGGAAATAATAGGATATATTCAAAGAATGGACGGCTTAGCCTACTTTTCATATGCTCTCCGAGGTAAGAGAATTTTCTGCAAACTAGAAATTATGGGACCACTGGATTGTACATTTTGGGGGCAACTGCTACAAACAGGCCCCATCCAACACAAAAACTTGTATGGTTACTGAGAACGGGTTGGGGGGGGGGGGGGAAGCTGGGCCACTCCCAACAGATGCCAAACCTAATTCTTGGGACGATTTGCAGCATCGCATAAGTGTTGAAATAAGCTGTTTTACTGCGAGGATATAGAACGATGCAGTAAAATCGGCAATTTCTTCTAGTTAATCCAGTTGTACCTAAGTTTTTTTTTCAAACAGCATTGGAAAAATGGAATTAATAAATCGGAATTTCTACAAAGAAAAAAGTTGTCCCCACATCGTGCTGCGTTCAGCGATCGGTTTTTGGTTTCGATGATAAGAGAAACCAATGCATTCGTGATGGCGTATGTGTGTATGTATGTGTGTATGTGCGTGTGTGTGTGTGCGCACTTACTTTCCATTCAGATTGAGGACCTAAACAATGGATTTCAGGTCCTTAGAAGGAAATACAATAGATTTCTCATGTCCTCAGAAGTTTAACAATAGAGAGTCTATTGTTAAAGTTAGGGTTAAGGAAGCAAACACAATAGAGAAAACAATGAGGTCCTCAAACAGTGTGTAAAGCACAACTGTGCGTGTGTGTGTGTGTGGGTGTGTATGTGTGTGTGTATGTGTGTTTGTGACACTGCTCGTTAACACGATATCTCAAGAAGGGAAACTCTGACAGTTCTCAAACTTGGTACATAGATGCCCCATATTGAGAGGAAGAACCTTATTGTTTTTGGTGGGGGTCAAAGGTCATGTGGGGTCACCAGGGGTCAAACTCTGAAAACCTTGTTAACACGATATCTCGAGATAGGAAGCTTGGATAAATTTCATACTTAGTATGTAGATGCGTTATGGTAAGAGGAAGAACCCTATCGTTTTTGATGGAGGTCAAAGGTCATCTGGGGTCACCGGGGGTCAAATGCTGAAAACCTTGTTAACACGTTATCTCAAGTTAGGAAGCTTGGATAAATTTCATACTTAGTATGTAGATGCATTATGGTAAGAGGAAGGACCCTATCGTTTGTGGTGGAGGTCAAAGGTCATCTGGGGTCACCAGAGGTCAAACTCTGAAAACCTTGTTAACACGATATCTCAAGTTAGGAAGCTTGGATAAATTTCATACGTAGTATGTAGATGCGTTATGGTAAGGGGAAGAACCCTATCATTTTTGATGGAGGTCAAAGGTCATCAAGGGTCACCGGGGGTCGAATGCTGAAAACCTTTTTAACACGATATCTCAAGTTAAGAAGCTTGGATAAATTTCATACTTAGTATGTAGATGCGTTATGGTAAGAGGAAGAACCCTATCGTTTGTGGTGGAGGTCAAAGGTCATCTGGGGTCACCGGAGGTCAAACTCTGAAAACCTTGTTAACACGATATCTCAAGGTAGGAAGCTTGGATAAATTTCATACTTAGTATGTAGATGTGTTATGGTAAGAGGAAGAACCCTATCGTTTTTGGTGGAGGTCAAAGGTCATCTGGGGTCACCGGCGGTCGAATGCTGAAAACCTTGTTAACATGATATCTCAAGTTAGGAAGCTTGGATAAATTTCATACTTAGTATGTAGATGTGCTATGGTAAGAGGAAGAACCCTATCATTTTTGATGGAGGTCAAAGGTCATCTGGGGTCACCGGGGGTCGAATGCTGAAAACCTTGTTAACACGATATCTTAAAGTAGGAAGCTTGGATAAATTTCATACTTCGTATGTAAATGCGTTATGATAAGAGGAAGAACCCTATTTTTTTTTGGTGGAGGTCAAAGGTCATCTGGGATCACCGGAGGTCAAACTCTGAAAACCTTGTTAACACAATATCTCAAGATAGGAAGCTTGGATAAATTTCATACTTAGTATGTAGATACGTTATGGTAAGAAGAAGAGCCTTATTGTTTTGGGTGGAGGTCAAAGGTCATCTGGGGTCACCAGGGGTCGAATGCTGAAAACCTTGTTAACACGATATCTCAAGTTAGGAAGCTTGGATAAATTTCATACTTAGTATGTAGATGTGTTATGGTAAGAGAAAGAACCCAATCATTTTTGGTGGCGGTCAAAGGTCATCTGGGGTCACCGGAGGTCAAACTCTGAAAACCATGTTGACACGATATCTCAAGATAGGAAGCTTGGATAGATTTCATAGGTAGTATGTGGATGTGTTATGGTGGGAAGATGAATGCTTTCATGTTTGGTGGAGGTCAAAGGTCATTTAGGATCACCGGGGGTCAAACACTGAAAATGTTTTTAACATGATATCTCAAGATAGGAAGCTTGAATAAATTTCATACTTAGTATGTACATGCATTATGGTAAGAGGAAGAACCCTATCGTTTTTGATGGAGGTCAAAGGTCATCTTGGGTCAAAAAGCAAAATTTTAAGAATTCCCAAGATCGTCTCATGAGTTCACCAGAAGGCAAAAAGCAAATTTCCCCAAGAATTCCCAAGATCATCATCTTGCATCATCAGATGTCAAAATGCAAAATTTCCCAGGAATTCCCAAGATCAAATATGAACTTAAAATTATTTTTCCAACATGTCAAGATAGCACTTGACCAGCGACTGAAAGACATGGGACATCATGGCATTATTTGGAATAGAACATATATCATCGAAACCTCAATGCATTTTTGCATTCTGGTTATTCTAAAAAAGTTGATCAAAGTAATAACGCAGCCTTACAGGGAAGACAATTGCAAAAATTTACTGTGAGTGTAGTATTATCAAACGTATGCAGTAGATTAATTGAAGTTGTGCCGTTTTGCTATAAAACTATAATTTGTTGTGTGTATGTGACGGCTGTGTCTTTGAATGAACAGGCCTGGGTAACTACGCTACTGTACCTAGGTCTAAAACTTCACAAACCTGTAAGCCTAAACCAGGACGGTTCAGTGACGTACAGTACTAGGAATAGTCCGACCGTTTCCAAACTCTGTCAGCACATGCTAACCATCGGATAACAACCCTCTGCGCTATTAACGAAGGCCTAGTGATAAACATTTCTTATCGATTACACAGGAAGTCTGATCAATGAAACCTGAGGATGCAGCTATTGTGTTACGCTCCTCATTGTAAAGAATTTCATTGGTGAAATCTTTTGTGTAAGCTGTTACTTGACTTATCAGATTACTCCTATTCAAACCGCCCAAAACCATGAGCCGCCGATTTCAGTGAAACAACGTCGACAAAAGCGTGGTAAACTGTGGGTTTTCAGCGGTTGGTATCTAGCACTCTGGTCGGTTTTTTACGTTTATTCTTGGCGCATCTGTACATAACTACATGAAGAGAGAAGTTTATAGTTGTCACAGAAACAGTCCCATTGTCTGCTGACACTCCTCTCCAAACTTCAAAGAGGAGCTCATTGACTTTAATATTGACGTACTTTATGCCTTGCTTTGCAGGCTAGTATTCTTAGAATAGTTTGGCTAAATTTCTGGAAACTTTCAAAATTCAGCTTTCTATGTGTGGTCCAATTGGTCATACAAGGTGATATTAAGTATTTGTAACTACTTTGTGGTATCCTAGGGTGGTACTGTGATGCTGATGCTAGTAGTGTTTGAAAGTCAAACAATCAAGAGAATTGGAGCTGGACATGCTATGAAAAGGATTGCAAAGAAATAGTCATAATAATAAAAATAACACTGGAAAACAAGATTTCAGAAAAAGAAAAGTTGTGTTAGTAGTAAATCATATTAGATTTCAAAGCTTGGAATTTAGTATATATTTGAATGTGTTCTGATAAGTTTTTGAAAATGAATACAACTGATGTAAGGAATGCAAAATGATGTAGAGTGTAGGGTTGAGCAATTCCACAAAATTTTTAAATGCAGTTCTGGTGGCTGCAAGAAGGTTGATTCTGAATTCAAGTTGATTCCTTTGTATGTTTGTGATGCCGTAATAGTCTTAAACCTGTAATTAAGTTTGGATTTATCAAACCTGATACCATAATGCAGGGTTTGACTCCTTTCTAAACATATCATACAATTAAACCGTGTTTTCCTTCTATTTTGTTTCATAAATTTAAAGAAGGTCTCTTGATTATTGACAAAAATTGGCAATTTTCATCTGAATTAAGTACTCCCCCAACCCCAATTAAGTGTTGCTGTTTGTACTAAGATACAGTAGCTTGTGAAATTTTACCAGTTTCTATGTCTATCAGTGCAATTCAGGTAATGCAGCCAACAGAGGGCTGAAGTCTTAACTTCAGCAATCATAATTGTGTAACGGAAAATTCTACAAGGAAGTTTGTTTAGTTTTTCTTCTTCAGAAATTCAAGTTAAAAGTTTTTCCATTGATTTTGTGAACAGGAATGAAGCCAAGCAAGAGATCATTTGGAATTACAGTCTTGAATGTCTGAAGGAGTATCTGAATGATGAAATTCTTGGAGAGATAGGGATGAAGATGGATGACATTGAGACAGTGAAACATTCAGTCAGGGATTGCGAAGGGACAGATGTGGACAAGATGGAGGGTAATGTTAACAAGAAGGAGATTGCTGTAGACAGGAAGGTTGGCATTGGCAAGAAGGAAGGGGATATTGACAAGAAGGTTACTGGTGATGCAAAAGGTGATGCTGACACAGACAAGGGCTATGTTGACAAGGAAGAAGTGGATGATGACAAGGAGAAAGTTGATGTTGACAAGAATGAGGAGACGTAGTTAGTAGGGGGAATTGTTTTTGAAAACATTGCAAAGATTTTTTACTTTTGTGAAAAGTGTTGAAACAAGATGCAACATAACTTCTTAATGGTGACTTAGTGTCTGGCATACATGGTTTAATACATTAAACACACGTGCAACATAAATTGGCTGTGATGACCTAGTTTATTGCACGTGTTATACAAGGTTAAGGTTGAAAAACTTGATATAGCACACATTAATGTGTACCACACTCAATGGCACTGTACAAAGAACAAAAATCACAAGAGTTAAGAAAACGATCTGTTAAAAAGATAAGTTTTTAAAGCCATCTTAAAAGGATGGTTGAAGACTGCCTAATATCGATCGGTAGGGTATTCCAAAGCTTAGGTCCAGAGACACTAAAAGAACGATCAGCAAAGGACTTGCAACTAGTAAAAGGAACTTTGAGAAGTAAGCCTTCCAAGGATCTAGTAGAATAATAGGTGGTTTTGAATTCAAGCAGCTCAGATAAATAAGTTGGAGCTAAATTCGTCCCCTTTCTGGCGTAGTGACGAATGTTGAAAAATTGAATTTCGAGTAATGGCGGTTTGAATTTTTAACTGTTTTGAAAACATGATTTCGATCTTAAAGAATTGTTGCTGTAACTGTTTCATTGCTTTAATATGTAGAGAAAATATGACATTTTGTTGCTAAACTAGTCTGCAGAAAAATGAAAGCAGAATGCAGTCTGTAATGGCATTAAAAGAATTAAAAGACATTCGTCACTTTGCAAAATTGTTTAAACCGGTTTCAGTCAACTCAGGGTTTCACCCGTATATGTTTAAGCACAGCCAAAAGTGACGAATCTAAGATTCGTCAATACGCGGAATTGGAAAAACGCCGGGTAACGTGGAGATCGGAACATTCGTCAAGAATATGATAAAATTACCGTGAATACGTAAATTTGCAGAGATTGCAGAGAACCAGACCTTTCTCAAACGATTTTATATCCTCGAAATATGTGGAAAATGTATTAAACTCATTTTCTTCAAGCAAGGCGTGGTTTATAATTAAAAAAACAACATTCGTCACTACGCCGAAATGATTTCTGTCATATTGGAACATCAGGCATATGTTTCAGCACGGGGCATAATGACGAATGTGAGATTCGTCACTACGCCGAATTGAAAAACGTCTCAAAACCATGGAAATGAACATTCGTCAAAACAAATAATGGGAATAACTTCGAATCCGTACATTTTTAGAAAATCAGACCTAGCTCAAACGATTCTACGCCCCGAAAATAGGTATAAACTTTTTTCACCTAATTTTCGCTAAAAATGCATATTCGTCACTACGCCAGAAAGGGGACGAATTGTGAAGACATAGTGTACAACAAACACTCTTGCGATTTAAGTTTGTTATGGTACCTTAACTTCTGGCGTACTGATTTTACACAATAGAGAACCAGGTGCTATTCACTGTGTTGCTCATTTTGTGTACACAGGGTTAATTTTTTCACCATTTAATATTATTTCAGCCAACAAAACAAATATGCCTCATTATGGGAAGTCATGGAATTTTTCAAAGAGCCCATATGAAAAATTGAGGCAATTTTACAAAGGGATCTCATGTTCATGGCAAAGAAAACATTGTTTCAGGGTTGTTCAGCAAAATTTGACCTCATGTATAGTCGTATATAAATGGAATAAGTTGTATAAATCCTCATTATCATTTAAAGGGGGATCCCCTTTTGGAAAAGTCATGGGATTTTGGGGGTAAATAAGGGTAAACGCTATATTCGATAGAGGGATATTTTTGTGAAGAAAATGCGCAAATCCCCTTCATGTTTTTGAGATTACTTTGATACCAAAAAATTATTACCTCAAAACAGTTGGGCATTGTAGTTTGTAGATGTGAAATAGGCACACTAGCAAGTTCATATCTTGTTGCTGTTATTGGATAGAGGATCATGATTCTCCAATACCAAAGACAAATATTTAAGTGACTAGTTCTAAAGTTTTGTAATCTTGTCAAAATTGATAGAAACATTTGGTTAATGAGGACAGTATTCTGTATCCTACTGATTTAAAAATGTTGGGAAATTTTATAATGAGGGAAAACTTTTAAGGAAAAAGTTTTATTATGTAAAACATATATTCATATAAAACATTTATTCATATTTTATCACTGCAGGGAATTAAAGACAAGTATGCTACAGTGAAAAATCTATTTTTGTCAGGAGAAGCTGAATTACTAAAATATTTAAATGATTATAGCAGAAATTTTGTCCTTGTCTTTTATGAATACTTTCATGTGAATGTTTGATGTGATGGTAGTAGGTGATGTGACATTTTAAAGGATGCTTCATCCTCTGCAGCAACACTGCAAAAGGTGACCATTTGCTTTGTCCATGAGACAATTTCATTTGTTCTGCTAGCCAATGGCCAGTGACATTTTGCACTTCTGGTCACCATAAAGTTTTACAAAATGGTTTTATAGTGGAATACCATAGTACAAAAACTTGCTGTTAAGTCTTTTGCCATTATGTTACTAACTTCACACACTTCCTTAGCTCTTCTCCCTGCCACACTGTCTTCCTCACAGTGAAGTAAAGTCCCAAACAGGTAGCAAACTTTCACTATCAGGTGTGGATCATGATTGCACATGTGCATGGGTAAAATTCTTCTTTAGGGAGGCAAAACTAACTTGACTATGCATTGGTGAGTACTGAATGTTACTGTTCCTTTGCCATTCGTTTCGTTCAGGCACTTGTGAGAATTCCAGCTTTGGTTGTAGTGGTGATCAGTTTCTTTTTACTTTAGTAGCTAGGGGCCACTCTTCATTTGCTTCCTGTGTACAGGGTTATGTACTTACTGTGCACTGTGATTTACAGAGATCTGGTTCATATTCAAAATCCAAACATAAATTTAATCTAGATTAAACCCCATGGATGTATAACCACAACAACATATCGTCTGATGCTTACTTGGACAAAGCACACTATCAGCTGTCTAATGTTGATCAGTGTTGACCGTAGACTGGGTTGACCTCTCATACAATGCCTGCAGCATTAACATTTGATTTTTCTATGGAAATTAATGTTTGGTTCTTGATCATAAGTCTGTGGATGTCAAGCAAATATGGGTTCCAGCATACAGGGGCAGCAGTCCAGACTTGTTAACACTGGTGCACTGCACATAGCTCAAGTCTTATCCTGTACAAAACTCCATTCAAAAAGCCCTGTATAGAAGTACTGCTTTCTGGCTATTCACTATACTCATAGCCCAGACCTTGACAGATAGAGTATGATCAGAACTCTTTTTACTAAAGGATGGAAAATGCAAGACTTCAAAAACCACCTTGCAGGGTACAAATAATTACTTCTTTTAAGAGGGGCTGTAATATTTGACAAAAGCATTTCCCCCTAAAAAGTTCAGGGAGACTTTTCTGTAGTGTTTTGTATTTAGTGTGCTAGATGTCTTCTCAGAGCCAATTTGTCTGCAGCAGGGGTGAATTGCCCATTGCTTGAGTACTTTGTATGCTGTCACCCTTCCAGGAGACAAACCAGTGCCTGTGGAAACAGGACAATGCTTTTCACTAGTGGGACAGAGTTGTTAGATCATGCTTCAAGGACAAACTGTCTTTCAGAGGGTACCAAATGTTAAATGACCAGAGCAGAGGTCTTTGAGCCAGAAGCACACCCCATCCTAAAGCAGTTCCATGTTACATTCTACCAGAATTCTTGCCACAAATGGAAGGTGACTAAGTCACATTTAACCTTGCATAGTTACAGAAAACTTGAGATTAGACAAATTAATTACATGTTCCATAACTAAAGCTTGTGGAAGTTTCCTTTCCAGAATATAATATCCTTTGCACAGAATATTTGTTAATTTTGTTTTCCATATTTCTTTTAACTGATAGATTTTTCATGACTTTAAGAATCTACCTCGACCCATCTTATCTTAGATGATATTCCATTAAACTTTATGTCCCTTCACTAAGAGAAATTTTCCCCAGATAGTAAAAATTCTCTCTCCTCAGTTTACTTCTCACCCCTCCTTCAATTTAAACAAAAGACACCTCTTTAATACACCTCCCAGACAAAGCTACAGTAACCTGCACTGAGTTGAAACTGGTCAAGGCCAAATCCACAAAATACTGTGTAAATTTCATTGGGCACACAACTGACTGCACAAGTTGATCACTGACCAACAGAGTGAAACTACTGTTTAAATCAATGTCAACCAAAGTACAGTTACCAATTGTATTTATAGATACAATCATATTTCTAAATAACTGGAGTGAAGCATTGTACCCTTTAAGACAAAACGACTGGTACGTGCAGTGCGAATAAAAACCAAAAGGAATTTGAGTTATGGTTTGTTGCATGTATACTGCTTGTCAACTTAAAGAAATGAACAAAAACTTTAAACAAGATCATATATTCTTTAAGGACAATTGATTTTTTATGTTAGTTGCTTCTGTACTCATCTGTTAAGTTTCATTCAAAATGGATTGGTGACAACTATACAAAGACAACTGAAAGAGAAAAGATGCCTTTTACCAAAAGTAAGGAACAACTGTATGGAATGGTAAACTTAAACCATTCTCGCTTTGAGACCTGCATAGATAAGTGTACCAGTCTACTACCAACTGAAATATTGCAGCACTTTTGTCTGAAAGTTTAATGCATGCTACCTGAAAAAAAAAAAAAAACTTTACACACAAAAAATAGATTACTTTCTACCCAAAAGGAAAGGTTTGGATTCCCCTTGCCTCGTATATCGATAACTGTACATACTCTTCACGAAACTTGTAGTTAGGGCTTAATTACACTCTTGGTGTGGTGAAATGAGATGAGCATAGGAGCACAACTGTATACTTTTGTGAGTACAAAAACACAATTTTGCATTAGCATTAGTAACTTTTGAAGTCTGGGAGTATGACTGCTACTACATAGCCCACTCTCATACTAAATGGCTAGAGCAGGGAAACGTGTCACTGTCAGTATGGAGTATGTACAGTAGGAAGTCTGTGTTTTAAACTCATATTTGTACTTCTGTACATTTGCCTGTATAGTACTCCCAGATACTGAAAGTTATGTAATGATGCTGTAGCTTTTTTTTACTCCTACTTGATAAGATGTGCTCCTGTCTCCAAAATACACTAACAACTGATGCCTAATGTACTTATACTAACGGTCTTCAGTATAACATCCACATCGTGAATGATGTTAAAAGCATGTGTACATGTATATGGACAGGTGAAAAATTTGGTTGTTACTCTAGAAGCACTTTATGAAAAAGGACTTAATGTTGGAAGTTAAGTTATAGAAACTATGAAATTCTGACAATAAAACATGCCTAACCTGACTGAACCAATGCTTTCAGAACAATGGAAGGACTCCCAATTTTTGAACTGACCTGCAAACTGTAGGTCACACAAATGTGTGAAATATACATGAGCAGTACCATTTTTGTACCTAATGTGAACAGAACATCTGTAAAGTCAAGTCAGTATTGTCTGTTGTAGAAACTAGGACTGAAGAACAAAATGGTGCTTCTTTCAAAATGAGAATTTTGTAACAATATTGCACAATAATTACTACAGATAAATCACAATTACCACCCCTGAAAACAAATAATTCACACCCATTCAAGTTAAATTTTCACCTCACATTGTTTGACATGATTGGATAACCTAACCTTGAAACTTATACTTATTCAGACAACTCTATATCAAGTAAATATAAAACAATCTGTTCACATGATTATGTTAACATTTTGTTCGAAAGAAAACTTTGCATTATCAAGTTGATTTTAGATATCTTTTAAGGTGTACCAACATCCGCAATTCACAAAATATTTGTTCTAAGATGGAATATACTTCTGTTAAGATAAAGTTACTGAGTCATCCCAAATTATACCTGACCTATCTTATTCGGTCAAATGCCTGGTATAATATGATTTCAAGTTTTGAAAAGCAATTTGTATGATTCAATCATTACTCAACCACAATTTGTGAAAAACACCTAACAACCAGGGATGTAGCTAGCCAAATTTGATTGCCGGGTAATTATCTGATCTGGGGAAAGCACCTCACCCCACCCCATGGCATCCACCCCATTTTTCTGCCATTAATTTTTCATTTTTCCCTCATTTTACTTTAGGGAGTAAATTTAGGGCTAGTTTTAGGTCTCGGTAGGCAGATTTGTGGTGGGCGGGGAGACGTGTGTTTGCCTGGAGTGCTGGGCGGGAATACCAAGTGCTGGGTGTCACCGCCCAGCGCCGCCCACCAGCGTAGCTACATCCCTGCTAACAACCAACATCCTCGAAATTTATAAGTGTATTTAATTTGTGCTGAGATTTGATATGCTTGAGTGACAGAATACCATGATCCTACTGATAATAATTATATGTACATATAAATACTGTATAACGTAGCGGGGAATTTCCGCGAGGCTAATTTGTAATTGTTTGCATATTTGCAGTGTGAAGAATTCGCTGTTGCAGGCAACCAAAAGTCTTGTACAAACTAACGAATGTACTTTCGCGGGTCTTAAATTCGCGATTAGATACTTGGTTGTGAAAAGCACAACCAAAAATTTAACCCCCGTGAAAATTTCCCACTATACAGTAAGCCTCTAAGAAAAGTATTTAATTCTTGTTTTGACTTTGAAATGAGAGCATTCTTCAACACCGTATCACTTTATCTTACTTCTTTAAAATGTTCCTTCATTCAGCACATGTACAACAGAACTTTTGTCTTCTGTGACAAGCAGCTGCTACATTTCATCTGAACTCTGAGTTGCAAAACTTTAGAACTGACAATTTTTTACAAGAAAAGATACCATCATTGATGGAAGGGGAAAATCTGTTAAGCATAACATGACACTTTCAGAAAACAAACTGTAAAAGACAGGTAGCATGCATTTCCAAGATGATTAAATTAGGTAAATGGCATTGAGCAAGAGTAAAAATAAATGGTAAGGATATGTCTTGGTCTCCTAGAAATTTCATTTAAATATTCAATTTCTTTGAAAAACACTACCTTCCTACAACACCAACGGGGCTGGTTATGTACAAATAAAAGTGTTAAACATTTCCACTGACTAATGAGCATCAAACTTTATTGAAATGTAAACAAACATTGTTCAAAGTCAACTGAACTTATAAGTAATTGTTCATTTCAGGTGTAACAGTCTGCAGGTTTTGGTTTGTACCTGCCTTATAACCCTCCTGCAATTTCTTTTCAACAACCATCTAGTTAAATTCATAAGGGCCTTCAGTTATAAGTTTACAGACCACTACAATGCAAGGTTGAATGGTTTTCCCACTAGAACACTATTTGATTTACAAACTTCACTCAAATGAACATATCCCACAGCTCACATTCTAAAGCTAAGGAACTGACCTATAAAGTCCAAAATGAAACACACATTTTATTGTCACCATCAGATCTCATTCTTATATCAAAAAGAAAAAGAACATACTTTCTTATTGATTAATCTGCTGTCTCATCAGAAGGGATGTAGTAAGGCAATTTCAAGCATGAGTGTAAAAGTAACCACAACTTTTCAGCCTAGCTCCAATGAACTGATTTCATAATTGACCATTGTGCTGCAGAGTATATTTCCATGAGGAGTCTTCTGAGTTACACTATTCAGGAAAAGAAATACCACCATATTCAACTTCTAATTCTTCTATAAACGTACAAACATTTCCATATTTTCTCTATAAAAGTTGGGAGGAGTGGTCCTTACACAGCTCACCTAAATCTTTGTAATGCTCTGAACCGTTGAACCAGACACATGGTGCAACCTTTACCACTGCATAAGATTCTTCTGCCACAGAAATTTCTCACCAAATCACTTCAAGCCTTTTTTCATCTCATACACAACTTCACATGCTTACGGTGAGTATCATAAGAGTTAGACAATTTACCACAGTTGCCGCATTCAAAACCTCTATCTGAGTGAGTTCTTTCATGTTTTGCTTTGTTTCCAATGTCTGAAAACTTTTTGAGACAAATCCTACATTGATAAGGTTTAATCCCGGTGTGGATTCTTTCATGTCTAACCATTGAGTGAGCATGCATAAAAGATTTATGACAGTAGTGGCATCTATATTGTTTCCCACTGCGAGAGGAAACTGCAGTTTTCCTTTGTGATGTGTTGCTCTTCCTCTTGCTTTTCAGTCTTCTAGAGTCTTTCTCTATTTTCACTTTTACATGAGGGGTGTAAGAGAGGGCCATATCACTCCCTGCTTCCATAGGTGTACCAGAAACTGAAAATACATAATTTCCAGTATCACTGCCCCCTTGTTCCTGCAAGCTGTGATTTTGATCTGTGTAGAAAGAAAATAAAAATATTTACAGTGACCTATGATTATGGCAAAAATAGCAAAGTTTGGATTCTACAACTTCAAGTACACTTTCTACCACACAAAACTGGTGTCTGGTCCACAAAATATCATCACATATTATGTTACAACACATCTTCAACTAAAAAATAACAGGTGTTCTTTCTGTGAACTACCTACAGGAGCTAAATTAACACTGTGGTTTGTATGTCTATCCATAATATTTATGGTTGAGATGGGGGCAAGAGATGCTGGGTTTCCTGTGAAGTGGAAGGACCCATACAAATGGTACATTCCCACAATACATGCTTTAATACAAGGAAATTCTTTATGTAAAGCTCTATAAATTACTAAACCTTTCTTGCAATTCTGTCAATACACTCTTCGTATACTTAGGGGTTTACTTAAAAAATGATTCCCTGCCAGTGAAATGTAAGTCTATTTCTGTATTTTAAAATTGACAATGTTACATGAATTACTGTCTTAACAATTGTGGTACCGCATGCCTAGGATCCCTTGGCATATACCATATTACTTAACTTGTGACCTCCAATGACCTCAAACAACTTTTGACCTTCACTTAATGTGGGCAATCCACATGTCAAGTATGTAATTCATCAATGTTTCTCTGCTCAAGATATAGCATTTACAGTGTTTACAAAGTTTCGACCTTCTGAACTCTGGTGACCACAAACGAGATCAGACCTCCTCCAAAAACGAGGGATCATTTAACCAAAGCAGGCCATTCACATGTCAAGTAAGAAATTCATCAAGGTTACCCTGCTTGAGATATCATGTTTACAAGGTTTTAACCTTTGAACTCTGATGACCCAAATGACCTTTCACCTCCACCAAAATAATGAGGATCATTTACTCAATATGGGCCATCCACACGCTAAGTATGAGATTCATCAAAGTTCCCCTCCTTGAAATATCATGTTATCAAGATGTTGAACTTTTGACCTCAGGTGACCTCAAATGACCTTTGACCTCCACAAGAAAAACCAACGATCATCTACTCGATGTGGGCCACCTACATGCATGTTAAGTATGACAACATCCCTTCCAATTTCCCAGCATGAGATAGTGGTTACAAGGTTTTAACCTTTTGACCTCTGATGACCCCAAATGACCTTTCACCTTCACCAAAAACAATGAGGATCATTTACTCAATACGGGTCATCCAGCTAAGTATGAGATTCATCAAAGTTCCCCTGCTTGAAACATCTTGTTATCAAGATTTTGACTTTTGACCTCTGGTGACCTCAAATGACCTTTGACCTCATCAAGAAACAACATGGATCATCTACTCAATGTGGACCACCTACATGTCACGTATGACATCCCTCCAACTTTCAAAGCATGAGATATAGTGTTACAATGTTTTGACCTTTTGACCTCTGATGACCCAGATAACCTTTCACCTCCACCAAAAATGAAGAGCATCATTCACTCAATATGGGCCATCCACATGCTAAGTATGAGATTCAGAAAATTTACCCTGCTTGAGATATAGTGTTTACAATGTTTTAACCCTTTTGACCTCTGGTGACCCCAAATGACCTTTGATCTCCAGCAAAAAAAATAGGGATCATCTTTCTAATATGGGCCAAGTACATGCAAAGTATGAGATTCCTTTATTTCTAGCTTGACACATTATGCTGTTTGGACATAAGACTACATGTAACAGACTGTACCACTTTTCTTGAGCAAATCACATCAATACACTTGTCTGACTGTAAAAAGGTTATCTCCTCTATATTCTTTCACAATATGATTATGATATTTTCATTGTCCATAAAACAGAAATTGGTTTCACACTGGATGTCATACAAAAATACAATAGCAGTTCAAGGAAAAATTAAAGTAACAAGAACAAACAATTCAAATATACGGTAACTGGACAAAAATGTATGTTCACCCAAATAAAAATGTCCACTACACATCAGCAACATGTTATCCACCTCCTACAGTAAATGTACATGATTATCTTGTAACTTTACTAATAAAGAGGTGAATGGAGTCTGGAACAAATGACTGCCTGGCTGCAAGGCTTAATAACACTGCCATGACATGCAGGGCTTAATAATTTTAAGGCTGCAAAATTCAAATTCAATCTGTTCTTGCACAAGTGTGAAAGTCGATTTCTTTTCAATCACCTTTACTTTCAATGTGCAGACCTCCTTTGAGTTTAAATTAGTGTATATGCTCCAAAATTTAATGGAGGGTTTGTCTCGCCTTTAACTTGAAATGTGAGGGCAATGCTTTACTTTTGGTTCATTCCTCCAGAAAATGAAGTCGACTGGAAACTTCTTCGTACAAATATTTTTGTCATATCAATGTTGTAAATGTTGAGCAGACTCCCAAATCATGCTTCCTATATGCAAATACAGCCTGTACTGCCAACCTATTCTTCCTACCTATCTGTATCTCTGTAATACTAAAGTTTACAAGTTGGAGTACTCATTGACACACTCCAGAGATTCTGTTATGGGAATGGCATCCTCAAACTTCAAGGCACTGACAGACATTGTATGTATCTTACGGCTGCATAAACGCTCTTCACCTGTTCCACACAACAGGAATTTCCTCCTCTGAAGAAATTTCGTTATACTGTACATGAAGTTGTGAAGTTTAATACTGGATAATTCACTTGCACTGGTTTTTAACTTAATGAGAAGTTGACTGACTCAGTATTACAGTCACTTTTATCACTTCCCGCACTGAGTTGTCAATGTCTTCCACTATAAAAAGTTCCACATGAAAATCCCTTACACCAATACATACGCATATATATGTTAGTTCAATTATGATGCAGACTAGCAATATTTTGCCTCAGTAATCTCTCTGAAGTAACTGTCAATGATCTCTGTACCAATGAGTCCACGGTAAGTTTACTCTCACAGTAAACCATCCCAATAATGTAGTGGTATTGAGTTCTGCACTTGTTCTACAGTACTAGCACTGGGCAGTATATACTGCCTGGCACTAAAAATTTTCTAACAGAACCAAAAAGTCATGAATCTTGCCTAGCACTATATTTCCTTCTGGTGCAGGCAAACTTTTAACATATGCCCCTCCCCCTTAGAACCCCTACCCCACGATGCATTATCAACTGGCCACATTCCTGACTAGTAGATGATAAGAGAATGGCAAAAAGAACTCTAGCTGAATTTATAGATGACATAAATAATCTACAGGATAAGTGAGGTTGTCATTACAGGAGCATAAAGTAGCGTTGAGCCGATAACGGTGATATCCGAACTTGCCGATAACCAATAAGTCGAACTTGATAACAAAGTAAAACGTTAAGTCAAGCTACGTTTGCTACGGTAGGCCTGTGAAGCCATGAGCTTATATTGCTAATGGAATGTACAAACGATAGCTCGCACTTAGAAATTAACGTCAAGTGATAGGCATAACAGTATAAGCCGCCATTGTATCTACCAAATACCTGCTGAGTTTCTACTTCACTTCAACTACCTTATAGCTAAGCTTAACAACTTGTTAAAATCCTGCCAAAACAGTAAAACACCAGTACAACTTACAGACAAATCCCTGAAAAATGAAACAAATGCCATTTGATCTTTGCGTGTAATTCCGTAACTCCCAAGGCAGCGTGAAATACGACATCACACTGAACTGTTTAATCTAGCCATATATGCTTACGTACGTGATTCTTATTGTAAAAATACAACGTTAAGCCTTTGCTACAGTGCATTCAAAATGACACTGGCCTTGTGCTGTGTCGTCGGCTCTGTGCTGTGTATGTTATGTGCGCCAAGGTCCTGCACTATACAAGTACCATACACTGTATGCTGTATGTACAGTAGTTCAAGTCTGGGCATGCCTTTGCAGTAAAAATTCTTGCATATATAATTAGTTACTACAAGCATCAAATTGTGTGGCAGTTCACAAAGCCACGATGGTTACACATGTACAGTATTGCACTGCAGGAAGTGTGAGATATAGAGCCCACACAGTACGTGCTGTACCTGATTTGTTTAATTTGCGCGAGGCACGTGAGCAACATACTGAACACCCAAGCGGACCACTGGAAAGTTATACAGAATGTACGTAGAAAGATTTCAATTTTGGAAGTCATGTGAGGCAAAAGAAATGATGAATACTTCGGGAATCTTTCAAACTTTAACTGAAGTTTTTGGCAGGAGATGTTAGAAATCGGCAGGAATTATACATTACATGGTAGGCCTATTTATACCTTAGGAAAAATACGGTATGCTGTACAGTACATGTAGACTACGCACGTTCCACGAATAACTTACACCTACAAAAGATCATGCAATGCTGGCGTTTGGAAAGTCAATAAGTGATCATGGATTTTCAACTGGCATCGTTTGTTAATGTTTAGGCAAAGGCCTAGCCTAGGGTCTCACTCAAGAAAAGTAGGGAAAAATGGATCGTCACAGGTTAAAATTTTGTACACTGAGACTTTCATAAAATTGGCGAAAATGCGAGGGAAATTTAGCATATCGGTTGCCGTTATCGGCGGCAACTGCTGATTTTGCCGATACCGATATCCAACCGATAACGTCATTATCGGCTGATACCGATAACACCAACCGATAATCGGCTCAACACTAGTATAAAGCATGCTGGGAAGAGCTGCACTTCTGTTGAACCAATGAGAGAGACCAATCACAGTATTTCGTATAAGCAGACGCAATCTTAAGTCCTTAAACTTGGTTTCTAACATCAACTTCACCATAACAAGACTGGCTTTGCAGAGAAAAAGGGTGAACTGTGTAACATATTACTGTAGGAAGAACTGAAACTAGTCACCACAAGCATGTGTTTGTCTG